>WSTZ01000366.1:0-19067 GCA_019632295.1 Tulasnella sp. 418 | reverse complement strand
GATCTTACTCTTTTTTGGACTCTAGAAATGCAAGGAAATGTCGTTATGAGGCAGACTTGGTTGGGCGGGACGTGATTGTTGCCCTGTTACGCTAACTGAAGGTTGCATTGTCAATGGTTAGAACCAAGCCCTAGTGTCTTCGATTCTTGGGCACTCTACGGCTTTGGATCGGAAGTATAAGGTCACCTGCAAGCAGTAGTTTTGTTTCGAAGTGAGTTGCGGACAAGTTCGCTATCTTGTTGTTATGACTTTCACTGAATAGAATCTTACTAGCGTCTTCGGACTTCTCCGAACGACTTCATACCAGAGTAGGACCCCTGGGTCAATTCCTCGAGAAGTAGTCTATCAGTATTTGTCGTCGATTACACCAGAGTTCAAAGGACAGAAGTTGGAAGCAGCTGGAGCAATGCGCTTGTTTACGCTGAGGAGCACTGCCCCGTCCGGATTTGGTGACAACAAGCAAGGACGTGGTTCATACATTTGTGTTTTGGTAAGATTTGGCATGACGCACGTAGCCGGTTTCAAAATGGCCTCCCAATTTCTCGATTTGCGCGGGCTCAAGATATCTAGGGAGGATGCCTCACATCTACTTTGATTCAGATAGAATGTAGCAGTAGAATGACACCCATAAATGGGCACTTCTACCTGGTTTGTATCGTGGTGCTGGGGCAAACAATTTGTCCTGACATTCCATCATGAACTAGACTACCCCCTACCCACTTAGGCACAGTTTTCCAGATAAACATCGCTAATACAGTGCCCCGGGTCAGCTGGTCATTCTATTCAATCTGAAGGTATAAGAACCTCGGGAGCCTTTGTTGTTGAGTGGTGTCGAGGAATCTCTTTGATTATCCCCCCCTCCTCCTCTCATCAAAAATGTCGTTCTTTGAGCTCTCACCTCAATGCTCTGTCAACACCTCTTCCACCACCTGCGGTTCCCCTGTCTTTCAATTCCCTTCTCTCTGTAATCCTGACAACTCCACCGATTTCTCGGCCCTTGGCCTTTTCATCTCGCCTTCCTCAGACTCCTTCACCAGCTCAACCTCCACTTTACTATCCCTACCCTCTGAAGCTGAAACACTACAAACACCAAGCCCAGAGCTTGTCGGAAAAAGATGGGCGGCCATCTATCAATCTTATTATGCCGCTTCCAATCCTCTCGACCGCCTTCAGGTGGTAACACCCCCTCACGAAATCCTTCAAAATGAGCGTTCAAAACTCATCCTCTCCTATAAAACGCGTCTCGCAGACGCTGGCGCACCCTACCGACGACGTCAATTACATTCTGGGAACGATGAGGAATGGGAGGACGCGGAGAAGTCGCGTCGAGTTGCAGTCAGGAAGGCGCTGTCACAGGTGGTCCGGGAGATGAGAGGCATCGTTCGCAACAACCAGCTTCTTTTCAGCGACTGGGAAGCAGTTGCAAACAAGTTTGCAAAGGAGTTTGGGCTTCCCGGAAAGGTGGACGAGAAAAAGATGAGGAAGAAGGAGGAATTGACGTACCTCGATCTTTACCAATACGGCAAACTCGGAAACGCCCGGAACGTCGCAGCTGGAAAGATCTTGCGTCCCGAAACTTTCAAAGGCGAATTTGCTCAAGGACCTGTCGCAGATCCTAAGAAGGACTCGCAGTTGATGACGGCATATGAAACTGCCTTGTGCGCAGCCAAGGATAGAAGGGTGGTCGGTGTGTCCCGGAGAAATAGAGAAGTGTATCCCGCTGGAATTTCACTTCTAGCAAAAGTGGTCAAGAAAGGAAGATTTGTTACCGTTGATAATGAGGTGCAAAGTAAGACGCCTGAGCAGGAAGCCGAGAATGATGAAGATTGGGAGGATTGGGCGGATGATTGCATGGATAATGAAGAGCATGAAGACGTTGTTGTATCTCAAAAGGTCTCTCCTCGGCGCGCGAAGACTTATGTTTACGAATGGACCATGAAAAAGTGCATCGGCAACGTAGTTATTGCCGAAACTTCAGGCTCCCATGTTCTTGGTGAGTAGTCCCTGCTCCTTCAGTCGGCATCATTTAACTAATATCGTCATCAGGGAAAAAGAGACCCTCTCTTCTTACTATTGGACGGTCTGATACCCCTCACACCTCAGTTTCTACGGGAGTCACACAACCCGGTTATATTCGTCAGGTCGAAGGAGCCTGTACGAAAGCGGAAGCCTATCTTAGGCACCGCAAGGAATGGTACGATGTCATGAAGAGGGATGAGACCAGGAGATCCCTTGAGCTGGATTGAGATTTCACATCATTTTACCATTTGATTATCATATTGCTTACGCACAGCCAGCTATCTCGCGTCCACTGTAGCCATATTAGTAGCGACGCCCTCAGCTTTGATTTTGGTATCTATAATCTAATGATTGTTGTATTTTTTAAACAAGAACTCTTCCAGACTGAATAAGTTTGAGTCAGTTATGTACATATAGAGTGATAGCGTCCACTTCCATGAGACATGCGGAACCTGCCACAACCATCTAAATTGGGAAACATCTATGTTCGATATATGACGCATCATTCTTTACGACCACCAATCATCCCTCATGCGGAATCAGACAACCCCGTCAGATAAATATCTCCGTGAATGAGCATCTGAATTAAGTCTATTTCTGTGATCGGATTATATGCCTCATATCACTGTACGACCTGCTCTTCTAGCGGTTGATTGACGGGTCGGCCAATATCGTGTGAGAACAATTTAACTTCTTGCTGAGCCAATTCTCCAACTGATGGCTTCTATGTTAATATTTACTACAGATGGTAGTTGCTCCAAAAGACTTGGTTTGTCGGCTTTGTCAACTTTTGGTATATAGACGAACATGGGCTTCATGACGTTTTTACCGATGTCGCCTTCTCCACGGTAGGTATCTCACCGGCCCGTATCCTTTTTTTGACAACAAGGCGGATTGATCTAAAACTGTCTATGATATCATCGACCCCTTTGCATAATTGCCTCCATCAGGGATGGTACCTCGCCGATGTTCACCCCAACTTTACCGAGCATATTCCCCAACTTCTCGTCGAAGGCTGCGGACGAATGGACCATAGCATAAATAGTTTGATAAAGTCATGGTCATTCCATTGACACCAGAGTCTTCTACCGGTCAAAATGAAATCAATCCTTGCCACCCTTGCTGCTTTTGCTGCTCTGGTTCATCCAGTCGCTGCTCACTGTGAGTTGAGCTTAACTACTCAATCTCTCATATTTATTTCTGACATCTGATATACACAAGATCAACTCTCGCAGGTATGGTTACACCTTACTGTTGGCTGCCACTCTGCTTACCAGTGATGCCGAGTAGTTGATCGTGAACAACACCGTGACGGACAATATGCTCTATGTTCGCCAAAATACGAATATAAACTCTCCAGTACATCTACTAGCACTAGTCCTGAAGCCGACGATATACTTATTCCATTGGCCGCAATAGGTGACAGATGTAACCTCCGTCGACTTGAGATGCAATGTTGGAGGATTGGCATCTGGTGCCACAACTAGCACTGCCACTGTCGTAGCTGGCTCTACTGTTGGCTTCCATGTGGGATACGGCGGCAACATTGGGCACCCAGGTCCTTTGCTGGTCTACATGGCTAAGGCACCATCTACGGCTGCTTCATTTGACGGAAGGTCTGTTGTTATCCCGATGTCCTTAATACTTATCCATCAACTGACTTGTTTGCTGATCATTGCTGTCAGCGGACAGGTGTGGTTCAAGATTCATCAAGTAGGGGCCGACTTTAGCTCTGGATCTCTGGCATGGCCTACAAGCGGTGAGATGGACTCATTTCAGCATCAGATTGCGTTATAAGCTAATCTACGCCACCTGATGATCAAGGACTTGATCAAGTCACATTCTCAATTCCCGCTGCAGTTCCAAGCGGTGAATACTTGCTTCGCGTCGAGCATGTGAGCTGACAGAATCCATATTGGATGATGGGGAATGCTGACTATGAGCATTTTAGATCGCCTTACACGGAGCCAGCACCGCCAACGGTAGCCAACATTACATCTCTTGTGCAAACATAAAGGTAGTTGGAGGTGGATCAGGAAGTCCGACGCCATTGGTTGCTCTGCCAGGGTGAGTCTCTCATGTCTCCTTGAATAAAAACTATTTATTGACTTCTTTGCATCTCTACAGTGCTTACTCACGTGAGTTATATTCAACTACAGTTTGACACCCAATTTACGTCTCGTGCTATCCGGTTGTCCTTCTTCGTCAGCCACCGATCCAGCACTTCTCATGTAAGTGTCAATCCACGATTTTGCTTACCAGGTGATTGAACCATCGTCCTAGCAACATCTACTGGCCACCTGTTACGTCCTACACCCCTCCAGGTCCTTCAGTCTGGCCATAAATTCGTGCAAGTATCCCTTGATGGGCACATGTCCCTCCACTTTTTGTCCAGGAGTACTTTCACAATTTGCAACGAATACATGTCGTGGAGCATTGCCGATACCTTTTTCGTGCGAGACAGGATTGAGTGCTGTCAGCTCAGCCAGTAAGCAACGGAAGCCCGAATCGTGGGTCTTCCCAGACTATCGGCACAGCGGAAGACACCTCCTGAATCCCTTAGGGTGAGCGGAGAGGTCAGGGCATTTCTCGTCTGATATCTCAAAACTACAACTTTGTATTGGGCTGGTCTCTATGGGCACTATCCGCTGGAAATTGTCAACCAAAAGCAATCTTTTCTGCGTAGTGCTTAACAATCCAATACTCAACAAACAGTTTTGTAGTGCATCCCTTTATTCGCCAAATTCGATATGGGAAACCTGGTGCTGGTGTTGCCGAGGCCTGACCACTAGTCTACCTGGATGAATGATGAGGTTGCTCCCAAGCCAGGTCTACAAATCAATCTCCGCCCCGATCCCCAGCCAATGAAGGCTAACGCCTTGTGGCAGCCTGTCACATAAGACATCGTCGATTAGTCACAAGTGTTTCGCTCAAATTTAGCTTGCGTATCTCCACCCCTTTGAACAAACCGGGAAGACGGTCGCTTGTCCATTTGGAGTCGCTTTTCAAATACGCCAACTCATCAGTTAATACCACATTATGTCACCGGTGTTCATCCTATGCTTTCCTCAGGTGGCGATCTATGCTTCCAAGTGTTAAACTAAGTAAGTATACTGCATATGACAGGTTACAGCCCAAGGACCGGAGCCGTAGGGTATCGGAATCTGCCGACATCGAATTACAAGCAATCAATAACAATCCAAATCAGGAAATATCAATGCTCGATGTATAGCCCTCGTCTAGTACACCGTCAACGCCGAAGAGTTCGAATCATCCCTCATGGGGGATAGAAAAACTCCATCCAAAATAACATCGGGATGTTATCTGGAGAGTCTATCTGATGATCGGATTACTCTACCCCTCAGGACCTGCTCTTCTTGCGGGCCGGGGCGGCTGATTGACGGGATCAGCCAATATCGTGTGAACATTCAGACTTGATGCCGATCCCTTCAAGATTGAACAAGTGTGCTTGGTATAGGGAAGGTAGTTGCTCCTATAGACCCGGTATTGTCGGCGTTGCGAAGCTCATGATGGGACAAAAAGTCGGGCTTCTTGACAGTTTCACCGGATCGCGCTTCTATTCTCAGCTGTGGGGAATCCGACGGCCTATATACTCTTCTCGGAAAGAAAACGAATCGGTGTAGAATTGTCTATGATACCATCGACCCTTTGCATAATTGCCGCGGGTCCATCAGGGATGATACCTCACCGATGTTCACCCCAACCTCACCGAGCATACTCCCTAACTTCTCTTCGAAGGCTGCCGGCTAATGGGCTATGAAGATAAATAGCTGGATCATTTCATCGACATCGACCTCAGGGACAAAAATGAAATCAATCATTATCTTCCTTGCTGCTTCTGCTGCACTTATTCACCCAATTGCTGCTCACTGTGAGTTTAACCACTTCATTGGATGCGTTCTCTAACTGTTGGCATCTGTTAGATCAATTCACTCAGGTAAACTTCAATCATATCATTTAGATGTTGGTCTGCTGAACCATGATTGGTGATTAGTTGATTGTGAACAACACCGTAACGGACAGCACGCTCTACGTTCGTCAACACACCAATGGGCGTTATCCAGTATGCTTACGCTAAGTCTGGCTGGAAGAACATACCTGACATTAACTTCCGTGCGCGTGATCGTCAACAGGTTTCAGACGTGACATCCCTCGACTTGAGATGCAACATTGGAGGATTGGCATCTGGTGCCACAACTAGCACGGCTACTGTTGTAGCTGGCTCGACTGTTGGCTTCCATATAGGAAATGGTGATACTATTGTGCACCCAGGTCCCTTGCTGGTCTACATGGCTAAAGCGCCATCCACGGCTGCCTCCTTTGATGGAAGGTGTGCTTTTCATTTTGATTCGATGCTCTCCATGTCAGATTAATGTCACCAACTCCAATTATCACGAGCAGCGGACAGGTCTGGTTCAAGATTTATGAAGTAGGGGCTGACATCAATGGTGGATATGCGACATGGCCGGCACAGAGTGAATTCGATCGGTTTCTTCATCTGGTAGTGTTTTCATACTAACCTCTGTCAATTGACGATCAAAGGTCTCGACCAAGTTACATTCCCGATTCCCGCCGCAGTTCCTAGCGGTGAATACTTGCTTCGCATCGAACACGTGAGCGTTGACAATAGTTAACTTTGGTATTTCAGAATACTGATTATGAGCTTTAGATTGGCTTACACGTAGCCGCCTTGCTCAACGGCAGCCAACACCACATCTCTTGCGCAAACATTAATATTGTCGGAGGTGGATCAGGAAGTCCGACCCCATTAGTTGCTTTACCTGGGTGGGTCTCTAAACTCCTTGATTTGGAACTATTTTCTAAATTCTTTGCATGATGCATCTTAGGGCTTACTCGCGTAAGTTCACTCACAACGACAATTAAATATCACATTTACATCTCTCACTGACTATCTTTCAATGTTCATAGCTAGAGATCCAGCGCTTTTCATGTAAGTGTCAGGTGCAGAACTTTCCTCACTAGATGATTGAAGCTCCTTCTTAGCAATCTCTTCTGGCCACCTTTGGAGTCCTATACCCCTCCCGGTCCTCCAGTCTGGCCTTGAACTCACCCTATGATAGGATAGGTGCATGTGTCTCATTACATGGTGTAGTCAACTCCCGATTACGCGACAAATATAGACTTGAAAGATGGTAGTAAATTCCTTGCGCAAACTGGGAATTATTGTTGTGAACAGTGTCCAACATCATACCAAGGCGTGTACATCAACCGGGATCCTCCACTGGTCCTTGAGCCTCGTCTTGCTTTTTCTGTAAGGTTATTCAGGTACCATTCGCTGTTCATCGGAGGCATACAGTTAAACTGAATGACACATGTCACGGTGTGAGTATATAGGTTATGTACAGGTTGTAATCAGCTAGAACGAACGGTGATCACTTTGGATGGTGCATGGATTAGAATGACTATTTTCAATGGTTCGAATTGCGTAAACAAGTTGGAATGTACATGAATGTCAGGATAAGAAATAATAAATGTACATGCAATGTGAAGTTGAATGCTGATCAAATTAGATAAAGCAAATGCTCATGCGTGGGTTTCGTACCAACTGGTCCACATGAGATCTGAGGGGAGAGGCTCTTTCCCATGACTATAGGTCCAGAACAATGTGAGCCAAAGTCGAATCAAAGGATGTAGATGGAAAAACAAGACATACTGTGTTTTGATGTGAGAAACTACAACAGCGCGCTGTGTAGGATTGGCCATGGGGAAACGGTTATCCTGGATTCAAAATACTCGTCAGTAAAAATAGACATAAGGTAATGAGACAATTCATACCCGAGGGCACAATCTGCACCACACAACACGACGATAAGTCTTGCCGTCGAGCGTCATTCTATCATGTTGCATTTCTTCGCGGTGTACCCATTCGGAGTATTCTTTCTCCCGCTCGATCGCCTCCTCCTCTGAGATCCAGATAGCTGGGACGGTATTTCCCCCCGCAATGGTCGTGCGGTGATGGGTGTCTAGGTATGTGTTCGAATAGCCTTTCACCCCTTTAATTCGGAGAGCGATGGATTCCTCTCGATCGTAGTGTTGCAACTAGATAAATAGAAGAACAGTAAGTTTCAAGTCAGAAGCCGGATCTTTTCATGACCGCCCTCACCAATTCCCAAAACGTCATTGGCCTCCTGATATCGGGATCACAGCATCCACAAAGCAGCTGCTTCATGTCTGCCTTTGCACGAAACTGTTCCGAGTGTACATCGAGGTGTTGTACGTTCATTATATTCATGAGCTTGACCATCATTGTGTAGTCACCAGGGGCTGCGCAGACTTCTCTTATCATGTCGCGCTTGGTGGGGCACGAATGAGTGAAAATCGCGGGGTAATGATAAGTCTTTACGCAGCACAAGCATCGGAATAATGATGTAGGATAGAGCAAAGGCGGATAGTTGGCGTTGGGAGCATTTTCGAAGCGGGCCTTGAAGTCCTCTCGATAGTCATCGTCACCGTCAGATATGTACCCTTGGCGTTTGGCTTGTAGTTGACCCGACCACAAGCGAGCGAAAAGATAAGTCTTCGATTTCTTTCCAAATTCATCCAATTCCAGTTGGATGTTTTGTTCCGCCTCCTTCCACATGTCCTCGACGTTGTTCGTGGCTACGTTCGGATCTTGAGAATCGTGAAGCAGGTTTGCTACGGATGGAAGCTCTCGGAATAATCTCCAGGAGGTGAAGGCCACGGACGCGTGAGTATCATCGAGATTCTTGGATAATCTCTCAGCGAATGTGTGGCGATGCTGTTGGTAAAGGTCATAAACCTGTTGGCGACGGAGCTCCTTTCGACGTCTTTCCTCATCCTTTTGCTTCTGAGCGGCGACAAGTTGAATCAGCCTGGGTGAGATAGAATTCCATGCTATGGACGAAACCAGCTTCAATACCAGCACCGACAATTACAGAGATTGACATACCTCTTGTTGTGAGCTCGCGTGGCTGATTGAGCATTCCCCAGAACTCGTCATCACCATATGGGAAATACTTTTTCTCATAGCCAAGGGCCTCAAGTTGTGATTCGATACTATGGAAAGAGAGAACATATTTAATATGTGTTGCCTGTCAAGGAGCAATGCAACACACCTTGTTACCCGGGTAGAGATGATGTTTGTGAGGTCTTCAGCTTTAGCCAACGCAATCTCAGAAACGTAGTTGTCGACCTCTTTATAGAACTATTAGAGACGTTAGGATTAGATAAGCACCGGTGGCACAAGAAGTGTGCGTACCTTCTTGGCATTTTTGACGTTGTTATTTTGTTGCTCGCGCATCCACTAGGATATCCTGTTAATACAGATCCACTTCTGTTTTAACGCAGTATACGTACATCGTAACGACCGCCTTGCTTTCCCATTGCTTTATACTTCTCCACAAACCGCATGACTGCAGCCATGTTGTATCCACTTGCTGTGGACAAGACAATAAATAAGTGGCTTTACGGAGAATGGTGGCACATACCATTATGAGGAAGGCAGCTCAAGATGGTAGTCGGTACAGTTGGGAAGTGTTTGGTAAAATCTTTAGCACGAAGCAGAGCTCTAAAATGGTGGGCAAGGATGAGTGAATCGCTCTTCAAGGATGTAGGGTCTCAACTCACCCATCATGATCACAAGAGGAGCAAGAACGCATCCTTATCAGGTAGTCAACTCGCTTAGACTTCTTGCCGCAGTACTGTATATGATAGCAATAAGCATCAGGAAGGATCAAGAGAGACGACACGTACCCAGCAGTGTTCATCGAACATGAGAGAGGCATACACGGGCTCGTCAAGGTCGGAAGGACATTCCGGGAGACCCAGCACTTGTCTAAGAGATATGCGCCAGATGACCCTGGAGCTTCTTGAAAGAAGGATTTGTCGGAGACGTTTCGAAGAGCGGGATAATGCCAAGAGGTCAACGGGAGAGAGGTAGCTGGCAATCTAGGCGAAACGTCAGCCACAACGAAACAAGAATATAGGGTGACGTATTCACCTCTACAAAGACATCCATGGGCATTTCCATGATTTGGGCAAGACTTTCTTGAGATTTTGCGTCATTTCTGCTTCGTCTTCGTTTGATTTTGGATGGCTTTTCGTCATCGACAACTTTTCTCTTCTTTGTCGACGGTTCGCAAAGGTCTTCTGTCTGAAGAGTTGGAACGAGGTTGGTATGATCTTCGAGAGTCATTGGAGGATGGATGGAAAAGTGAGGAACGTGAATTGGTCAAAGAACGAATTTTGTTGTCCGCAACAAAAAAGTAAATAGCCGAGACGCGTCGCGCTTCGTCACAACAAATCACGCGTCTTGCTTAGTCAGCAGACCAATTTTGGTTCAGCCATCACCATCACCCTGCTTCAATGGAACAGGACCAAGATCCATCAAGGGATGATCATGACCACGATTCACTCTTCGATGAAGATCCAGATGATGGATTACCAATGGCAAGGCGAACCTGTCCTCCGGTTCCAGGATTATATTATGATCCAGATATAATCATATCGGAACACCTTGCTTTGGATATCCTACGCGAGATCAAGCGTATGGACTTCTTTCAGGGAGGAATAATAAATCAAGTCATGCTTTTTGAGCGAAGCTCTGAAGATGTGGACTATGTGGCAGCGAATAGAGGGCAGGCCTCTTCATCCAATGCAAGACCTGAAGGGATTTCAGCCGGTCTTCCTCCTTTCATATACGATCTTATCTCCAGTTTATCAATTCTTATGAAAGACAAAATCCCTCAATCAACATATGATCTTTTATTCCCTCCACCTTCCGACTCCCCACCCTTGGCACGACAAGCGATTCTCAATCTGTACCGTCCGGGAGAAGGGATAACCCCACATGTCGACTTACCGAAACGATACGGAGATGGAATAATGGTCATAAGTCTTGGATCTGGGATTGCCATGCAATTCGAGCCTGCGCTGGATGTGAACGAGTCCGGATATATCACCTCTTCCATTTCAACTTCGGCTCAAAACGCTGCGGAATTATGGTTGGAACCTCGTACCATCCTTATCTTGGAAGGAGAAGCAAGGTACAAATGGACTCATGGTATTGCCAAGCGAGAGGGTGATTGGGTGGAAAATGGGGAAGATGAAATCGACATTGATTTCGGAGATGATGACGACATGAATTATCGTCGTGGGTGTACTTGGATCCCTCGTGACGTTCGTGTATCTATTACTCTACGGTGGCTTTTACGAGGAGCGGAGGTTGTGGGAAGCGCGGCGGAACTCGTATGAAGTGGGCTGGAGATGTAGCGGGAGACTAATCGCACATTATCTCGGATGTCTTCAAGCTGCGTACCTGTTATTCGTATGTGTATTTCTTATCAGGTCTCATCGCCTAACGTATGCGCAGCTATTGACACACTCTTCTGTTCAATTACGGCTCAACTGTCAGCCAAAAGATATGAGCCCACGTGATCGCAACTTCCCGACGGTTCGCCGTCTTCGAATCAGAAGACCATCAATCTTCCGTTCACAAGGCTTGTCCACTGCGGAAATCAGGGCCACGCTAATTAGCGAGTATGAAGATCAGTATAATTCGCTTTTTTTGGAATATTTCACGACGTGGCAACAATCCGAACTATAACCTGTCGATCGTTTATATAGCGACGTTGCAAGACTAGCTAACGACAGGCTCAGGCCGAACAACACTGTACCCTAGCCATCTTCCCCTTAGTCGCCCCCTCAACATCATCAAACCCCTTTTTGGCCTCTGGAACACCTATATAACGACGTTACGAGGGGGTGCCAGCTCATCTCATCTAAAAGACCCACGGTCCAACTCTACTTTCAATCCCTTCCCCTAGGAGATACTGTATTATAGTTTTTCACACTGAGACTGGTGAGCTGGATATGACCTTTATCTATCTCCTAGGCACTGACACGCATACTTGAGAGCAGGCATTCTCAATATCTTCCTCTTTTTCATCCTACGATCAAGTATTAATTCCCCTCAAAAATCATGAAATTGAACGCCATTCTCGTCGTCATGTCCCTACTCTCTGTTATCTCAATAATCGCCTCACCAATCCCTGTTCCTGGAGAACAAGAAGCTGTTGGCAAGCCCAATAGGTACCTCGAATTCGTACGTCGCATAAAGTCGCAACGGTCGACTGGCGATGTAAACGCTGGAAAGGGGAGGATACATTGGACCGATGAGAGCGAGAGATCTGGTGCCAGCGCCAGCAAGAACAAAAGGACACAATGGGTGCGAGCTCATCCTTGAAAAGCTAGACTTTCAGTCAGTCGGTGAGTTGACCCTGCAGATCATGGAAGCCCCGTTGATGTCATGATTGCTAATTATTTCCACGCACCAGAGAATATCGTCATCGTTGTTGCACAACGTCCGCGCTGCGCGCAATACGCTGAGCGTGCCGGGAAAAAGCGAAGGTTTACGCAAGGCGTGACCAGACGGCTTGATCTTGTATCCTTACATGTGATCGAAAAGGCCTTCGGTGGAGGCATACACCCAATATTGCGCTACGATTTTACACCCCTATCTCAAATGACGTGTGTACGTTTATTTTAGAAGCCGAGAAGCTTTGATGGACTTAGTAATATACAAAATGATTGGACATTCCCGTTATCGCCGAAATGACATCAACCCGAGTCGGATCTCGATATATTTACGCTTGCCCGTTTGCTCTTCTCTTATCTCTGTCCATTGATCACTAAAGAAAGCAGTCAACATGGTAGGTTTCAACCGCTCCATTTTTTTTTCAGAGCTAAGATGTGGCGATCTAGTCCGCAACACTACCACCTCTCCCATATGCCTACGATGCTCTTGAGCCACACATCTGCACGGAGATCATGACTCTGCATCATACTAAACATCATCAGGCCTATGTCAATGGTCTGAATGCTGCAGAGCAATCGTATGCTTCAGCCATAACTCCTCAACAGAAGATCAATCTTCAGGCTGCCATCAAGTTCAATGGCGGAGGTGACTAATAATTGGCAAGTTAGCTCGGGTCGTTGCACATTTTGATTTTGCCCAACTTTAGGACACATTAACCACTCTCTTTTCTGGAAGAACCTCGCCCCTGCAGCCGATAAGGGAGGTAACGGTGGTGTCTTGAGAGATGGTCCTCTCAAGCAGGCAATCGACCGTGATTTCGGGGGCGTCGACAATTTGAAGAAAGAGCTGAACGCTGCCACAGCTGCCATTCAAGGTTCAGGATGGGGATGGCTCGTGAGTCTTTACTTGATTTTTTTCCATTACTTGACCATCGCTGAATATTTGACTCGATAGGGATACAACACCAACAGCCACAGACTCGAGATTGCCACTACCCCTAACCAGGATCCTCTTCTCCGTAAGTATAGTAACACGAAGATTAACAACGCAAGCTAACAAGCGATCTAGATCTCACTCCTTTGATCGGGATCGATATCTGGGAGCATGCCTTCTATATTCAGTATAAGAATGTCAAGGCAGACGTACGTCATCGACCCTCTCATATTGCATCGTACCCTTGTCTAATAAACCTCTATCTCACAAAATAGTACCTTAATGCTATCTGGAATGTCATCAACTTTGACGAGGCCGAGGCTCGTTATGTCGAGTCTGCCAAGGCCAGCGGAAAGCTGTGAATCTAACTATCCTAGTACAAAAGTGAGGGTATCGACTACATACTTGTATCATGTTTCGATGTCATACCCCGGATTGAATTTATGAGTATACGAATGGGATATTATCTTGCGTGCTGCGAAGATGACTTGACTCTCAATTTGCAACCGCACCACACACGATAATGGACTGCACTCAGTAATGCGATGACCAATCCATTCAGAATATAAGCAAGATGTTTATTCGTTGTCAATCCGCTCGTTAAACTCCGAGTAGACAATAGATTACAAAGGATTTGGATGTGTACAAATGAGTGAATACAACATTGGTAGACAGCACGTCTGGGGGTATTGAAAAGCAAGGTATAGATTATACGAACACATTAGGACCAAATTTCTCCAGTAGCTGCGACAGGTCAAGAACCAGCATGACACCTCGATGTGTTCCTACTGCAACAAATTGTTGGGATACTATCACCAGTTGGGTATTAGAAAAAGATATCGGAAGATAACACAACTTCTTGACTGCACCGCCGACCGACTTGAGAACAATCCAGTAGTCTTCCACGCTTAGATGATGTTGAGTTGGGTTTTCATCATTCGTGCCTGCATCCTCTGGGTCACCGGTTTCCGACAGCCAACTGTGACATCTACCCATCATGTCCCAAGAGAGTAGAGTTGAGCCATTGCGAGTGAACCCAATATTCCATATGTGTTCCAAGTGCCCCTCCAACGTCTTGAGTTTGTCTCCGGTCTCTACATCCCAGAAGTAGACTCTCTTCTCATCGCCGGCGGTTAGGATGTAGAGGTCGTCGGGGGAGAATGATACGCATCGAACGGGTCCACCAGAGCCTTTGATTGTCCTGATGAGGCTTCCAGTGGGTGCATCCCATAGCCGTAAGCCTAGGTCATCACTTCCAGTGGCAACCATAAGATCGTCATGAGAAAATGTAATCGATCTGACTGAATCGGGATGTCCCTTCAGTGCTCTGAACAGAGTTCCACTCGCAATGTCCCAAAGGCAAGCAGTCCCATCCCAAGACCCGGAGCTAGCCCATCTTCCACCATTGGAGAATGTGATACATGCGATATATCTGGTGTGTCCGGTTAGGTTATAGATAAGCGATCCGGTCACGGCATCCCATAGGTTGAGGGTCTTTTCACCAGCTCTGGAGATGAGATGCTGATTATTTGGGGAGATTGAGACGGAGTTGATGGGTTCAGATGCTTCGATCTTCCTCAGAAGTGCACCATTTGACGTGTCCCAAACACAGATCGTTTTATCACCAGAGCCAGTGACGATCCGTGTATGATCCTTGGAAAACTCTAGACTCATGATAGTCTCCCTGTGACCACGGAATGGATCAAAGTGGGCTCCGGTCACCTCCCAGATGGAGACAGTTTTGTCTCCGGATCCGGATATAATATTTGAGTCGTCCTTGGAGAATTCCACTGATGTGATTGCGTTGGTGTGGCCCTCAAGTCTTCTGATCAGGGTACCACTCTTGCTTCCCCAGATACAGAGGGTTCTGTCGCTTGAGCCCGAGACAACTTTTGAGCCATCATGGGAGAACGATGCAGTTCTAACTGCACTATGATGTCCATCCCAAGTGCAAACCACCTCCCCAGTTGAGACATCCCAGACACAAGCAGTCTTGTCATCCGAAGCAGAGACGACAAACTTGCTATCTCGGGATAGCGCAACGGACCTAATCGCATCTTTATGGCCCACTTCGGTTTCATGGACTTTGTAGAGTTTAAGGACTCTGATGAGTGACTTGTTTACGGCATCCCAAACCCGAATCGTCCTGTCATCGGAGCCAGAAACGATTTGGGAGTCGTCATGAGAGATCGCCACGGAGGAAACGGAATCATAATGTCCTCTGAGAGAATGGATAAGGGTTCCTGTTATCGAGTCCCATATGCCAATTGTCTTATCCGCGGAGCTGGAGATGATCAGGGAGCTATCATGTGAAAACACTACTGCTCTGACGGGATCCGAATGGCCCTTCAACGCTCGTATGCGAGCTCCAGTTTCGGAGTCCCAGATGCATATAGTTCTGTCCCAAGAGGCAGAAGCTATACGTGCATCATCATGGGAAAACACTGTGCATGTCACAGCGCCAGTGTGACCTTCCAATATCTTGATCAGAGTCCCCGTTGTAGCATCCCAGATGCGAACGTTCTTATCCGCTGATCCAGAGACAATCCGTGAATTATCATTGGAATAAGTAGCACAGTTGGCCCAACCTCCGTGTCCGTCCAGAACGCGCATGCACGGGTTCCAGGTTGGCTCCCTCCCAACGACGAATTTGACGGATCCATCAAGTTCTGATTCGTATGTTTTGAGAAGTCGGGAGTGAGGCATGAATGCGAGAGCTGTGTGATAGATTTGCGCTGCACACATATGAACTGGTTCGAAGAATCGCAAAAGGAGCCTTTGGGCATCCCTTAAAATCTCAAGTGTAGGGCTTGAAGATTGGTACTTCTATGAATCAAAAGATCGTTAAAGAGGTCCATAGCGGTTTAGAAAGCAACGTACCTTGAGCCACACTTCCACAGCTTTCAGCTGAGGTATAGCGAGATCAAGTGAGCCAAGCAAGCTTAACACCTCCAACCATTGTAGTAGATTCTTCTCGCAAAAGGTGCTGACAGCCTGTTGCAAACTGTCGGTGATCCGGTCCAGAACCTGCTGAGTAGCAGCATCACGTGGCTTCGGAGCATTGACTGCTTCCGATATAGCCCTCAAATGGAAACCCCAGTGGCGAGATGCGTACTGATAATGCATGGGCACCACATTTTTCAAGCGCTCCTCTAGATCGGAGACCTCGGAGTTGAGCTTCAGTGGGTCAGGTAGTTGGCAGACGTTTCGTTTCAGGAAACTACTGAGCAGAGTAATGCAACTGAGAGCTAATCGATGGTGACGAAGCATGGAATCGATGATGAAGCGTGGATCTGTACACCTTTCGGTAAGGAAGTTGGGAAAGGATAAGTGAAAGACTCGAAGTTGATCTGTGTCGGATTCAGCATTTGAGGGAACGATGATCACCGAACGGAGAGGAACTACTGTTGAAGTGATGACGTCGATGTTACATCCCAATAGATGTTGAAGGGCTCTAGGAGGTAGAGGATCGAGAACTGTGATAATGGTTCCTACAACGTCCCGAAACCGTACGCAGAGCTCGTCATTCGGATCTTTACGGCCTTGCACAACTGCTCCGAGAACTCGGTAATACACTTGATCCAAGTCCTTGTACGGTGCTTGACCCGGTGCACGCTTTTCGGAGAGGAGAGCCTGAAGCCTACGTTCAGGTTGCCGCTCCCGTGGATCGGCAATGAACTTGATACTTGTGGATGCAGCGATGAATAGTCCACCAGCTCTCTCCACCAGCTCATTAAGCTCCCGATTTGATGGCCATTGCTTGGAGACCTTGTACGCACGAGCCACCTTTTCTAGCTCGTAACGTAGATAGACCTTGATATCTGCTTGAACAATCGACCTCTCGATATCATGCAGAACGAACGGTTTGGAAACTTGATTTGCAGATCCTCTTCTGAATGCAGCTTCGATGTGAGGTTCGGGACGACTGGTGATGAAGATTTTGAGGTTGATTTCGGGGTTGGTGAGGATGAATTCGGATAAGAGTCTTAGGAGGGTTGTGACGAGTTGGTTGTTATCGCATTCGTCCAGGGCGTCCATGACGACTATGAGAGGAGTTTGTTGAGCCCCCATAGATCGGAGTGGAATTACGAATAGCCTCTCCATCTGGATTGGCAGCGCTGACTTTCCAGCATCCTTCCGACCATCAAGGGACTTCACTAGGTGTCCCTTATACTCCGGACTGAATTCCGCAAATTGTCGTGCAATGGATGGGAGAACACGAAGTGGATCTCGACGTTCTTCTACGTCGCGAGAGAAGAAAAAACTTGCTCCTAGGCGATCTTGTTGGGCTAGGCGAGAAGCTACTGTGTTGGCGACGGTAGATTTTCCCGTTCCGGCTAAACCGTGAAGCCAGTAGATTTTCTCCTTGTTGTCGGAACTATCTATCCATGCGAATACTTCTTTGAGGAGCGCGACTCGAGTGTTTTCTAAACAACTTGGCGCTGCTTTACGAGCAGCTGAATTGAACCGAGCGTCGGCGTTCGGGAGACGATTGAGTAGTGCCTTTTCGGCTAAGGAAAGATATCAAGTAGAATGAATGCTTTGGAATTAAATATGACATCATGATGTATTTGGTTGACTTACCTTGTGTGAACACGAATTCCTTGGCGGCCCTGTATTCCCCTTCGCATGAGTTACGCCTTTGCAAAATAACAGTATCAATACTCACACTGGCACGTGAAGATGTGAATCCGACTGTAATAAAGGTCGTTTAATGGACCTTCTGTGGAGCTTATGCACGAGAATGACGCACCAAGAAGGACTGAGAGGCTTTATTTATCATACTCCCCACATTTCCGAGTGTCATAGATTTATCTCCAATAGTCAGAAATTTTCCAAAACGGCCCTTTCCGGACCTTTTCTGATAGTCTACTCTAATCTGTTCGAGATCACTTTATTGGATTTTTAGTACATTTTTTTTCAAAATGGAAAACCTTGAAGTGGTGGATGGGCTTACTTTGTCAGGATTTCGAGTCTCGTTTGAAGCGACATGGTCATTCTTGCTTCTTTGAGGGGTCGAATGATTGAGCTTTCGAGTCGCTCGATGTGACTACGGAGGTCTTCGACATCTGTTTGCTTATTCTTCCCTGCCTACGTAACACTCAATATGAATAATAATGGTAATATTCAAAGGTGGCGTACCTTCGCTGCCTTGATAACGTCTATGACTCCCTCCAAAGCACCTTTCAGTCGAAGGATTGACAAGTCATCGATTGATTTTGCCAGCCCAGCCAAACTCTCATGGAGTGCACCACTGTCCTCGTCATTTGGTTTGGAGTTTGATGAAAAGACGCTACTCCTTGAAGTAGATTTCTGATGTGATAATCCGGAACCTGACATCTTGATAGAGAAAGGGTATATTTTACAAAGAGTGTTGTTTAGTAGCGTTGAGGGTGGCGAATAATGTGGTTGTCTAGACCGTTGGAATTGAAATTTCCAAACACTCAGGGCACGACCTCTTTCCGGCCTCCACGCGATCGACGCACTGCTGCTGCTGCTTTCTTGAAGTAAGTCCACCACCTTGTGAAGATGACCTTGTTGACTTGTTGTTGTCCGCAAAGTAATTCACGAATCTCCGACAACCTATTTTTGGATTATATCATCTAGTGGTCCCTTGATTTGGGAACTTGAAGCCAACAGAGATTGACACCTTTGTGTCTTTGATCTGCAGAGTATAAATCCCTCTGGGCTAGTTCAAGCCACTAAGCTCTAAGACGGTGGATCTCCTTCGTTGACATTTCACTGGGGTGATTCGTTGCACGTGTTCATTCGAATTTCCCGGCTTTTCTTGCTTTTC
>WSTZ01000365.1:0-18857 GCA_019632295.1 Tulasnella sp. 418 | reverse complement strand
ACAAAGCTTACTCCCTCCTGGAAGAGGCAAAGTCATTGTTCGGCAAACATCATGACGGCTTCAGCAGTTCACTGGGGATTGCTGACTGCGACATCTCCCTTGGCAAGATCCTTCGACTACAGGGTCGGTATGACAAAGCTATCGAACTTTTGGAGGAGGCTCGAGCAATATTCAGTACCCAGAACAGCAAGAAGTCAGATGCTGCCGAGTGTAATGAGGAAATTGAATCAGCTCTCAAGGCGCAGAGTAATTGCGGACAAAGCTAAATAAATCTCAGTCCTGGCTGCCATTGACCAATCTCATGCAATTCTCAGCTGAAAGCTGGTGACGTCGGAGGACGCGGTGTACTATTGGGGTCTTGTATCAACCTCAGATTTGTTTATCGTTGATAGTACAGCGAAATAGAGTGTCAGTTTTACAGATATATATATTTCAACAGCAGTTGAAAATTGCGTGATGCAGACAATTGCATACTCATCGAATGTTGGTGAAGCCTGAAGAGGTTACATTGCTATCAAACAAAACAATAGAGCTGAGGCCTCACAACCTTGGATAGACTGAATACCTTCGTCTTGACGTGCTTCGCAACAAGGTCTTGTTGCTGTGGTGATCCCCTGCTGGAAGTGATGACCAGGGGAGTAGATTGTGGTTCACACGGTTAGTGCACGTCACGGCTCCGTGTTTCCCGTCTCCGAATACTTTCGACTTGGACTAACTAACGATTAGAACCTTTCGCCAGTTGATTCATTAGAATTAAATCATGAACTCGAAGAACCAAAGCGCCACTGCCCTCAGGAGGCTTATGACTGAATACAAACAACTCACAGCGAACGGCTCACCGGATGGGATGTTCACAGCTGGTACGTGACGCAGAACATGCAGATATCTGAATGTGGTATTAATGGTCCACATGAATACTGATTCCCTGGTGCGGTATAGGACCTACCTCCGAATCTAATTTCTTCGAATGGGAAGCTCTGATATCTGGTCCTAAAGACACACCATTTGTAAGCACACCCATCAAAATGCCCTATTTTGACGTAATTACTGAATCCCTGTCCCTTCAATTTCGATGAACTACATCATTTTGTCCAGGAAGGAGGCGTGTTTGTTGCCAAACTAACATTTCCCTCTGACTATCCTCTCAGTCCGTTCAAGATGAAGTTCGACCCCCCTTTATTCCACCCTAATAGTAAGCCATGCCGACAAATCTCGCTCAAATCACTGGTGCTCACTGATTTCCCACTTCACTTTATAGTCTACCCTGACGGCAACGTATGTATTTCAATTCTTCATTCACCAGGAGATGATCCGCATGGATATGAGCTATCGTCCGAGCGGTGGAGTCCTGTTCAATCGGTAGAAAAGGTCCTTTTGAGTGTGATATCTATGCTTTCAGGTATGTCTTGCTCCCTCACAATATACCTGAACTTGTCAATGCATTGGTGTCGTGCTCACATGCTGATATTGTGATATTAATCAATTTAGAACCAAATCTGGAGAGTGGTGCTAATATCGATTGCTGTAAACTGTACCGGGAAGACAAAGAGGTGAGATCATTGACCACTTTTACCTGCTAAACCTCCAGCTAACAGCGTCGTTCCCTCCCTTCACGGCTTTCATACTTTAGGAGTACGAACGGAGAGTGCGCGCACAGATTCTAGAACAACTCGGTCTATAAAGCTGTTTATTTAGACCTCAGTCCATTTTGGATGTAAATCTCCCATGCAAGTATGTCGAGTTGAATACATTGTGGTTTGTGATGGCACAAAGATCTTTAGTAGGAGAAGCTCCACAAAGCGGCGAGGACAGTGATTGACACTATTTCGCACAGCAGAACCGGTATTTTATGGCCTCGGCTGTAATGCACGACGACGTATGTGAGTCGTATATGACAGCCCCTTGAGGATATCCGTTTTTGGAAATTTTGAGAGACACCATGCGTATACCTGTTGGTGTTACGTCTCCGGTCATCACAGTATCTACAATCGGATTATGAACCTTCGCCGCGCCACCTTTTGACTACGTTGAGTTGACCGGTGTAATATGACACGCTCCACTTGTAGGAACGTGGACGCGTTTACTATGTAGTACTTTCATGTTGTCGAGACTTAGATGACTTCATCCGGCGAGAAATTTGTTCGAATTAATTCCCGAGGGAGTTCACGATTGATACCCACAAATTCAGAGCATAAAAAGAGGAATATTGATTCTTGATTTACCAATGCAGTTTCACATGCGTGTATAGGTACAATAAAGCAACATCCCACATAGTAAACTGCAGTATAAAAGGATGAAACATAAGGAGAACAAGTGCAGCAGCGAAAAAAGCACAAGGAAAAAAAATGGAAAAGGGGAAAAGCAAAGGAGAAAATATAACTTTTTTTTTTGGACAATCTATCGACCGTAGGGATGGTATGCACTTTGGCCGCGCATACCCTGACTCCTCATTGGTCCAGCACCTCCTCCTTGAGGACCTCCAGGATGTTGTTGAGCTTGTTGCATGCCAGCCCGAGGTCCGCGAGGAATATGTCCTCCCATTCCTCCGCCAGCTCCCATCGGAGGTCCGCCTCCCATACCTCCCATACCACCGCCCATTGCCATTGGACCACCACGTCCCATACCACCCATCGGCCCGCCTCCCTAAAAGATACAATAAACGTTAGCTTAGATCCTTATCCATTGTTTATCGGATAGATACGCACCATCATTCCCATATTACCGCCCATCATTCCACCAGGTGCCATACCGCCCATTCCCATACCAGGCATTCCTCCCATTCCCATTCCAGGACCACCACCCATCATCGGTCCAGGCATACCTCTTCCCATACCCATACCTCCCATCATCATGGGGTTCATCCCTCCTCCACCCATCATTGGAGTACCTCCCATGAAATTTCCTCCAGAAACCGCCATCATTCTCTGATACAAATTAGCCATAGCTTGAGCATCAAAGGTAGGCGCCGATCCTGAGTTATTGGGACTGGTGCTACTGGTGTAGGCATCAGCTGTGCGATTGGATTGATAAGCACTTCCGTTTCCTGTTGTACCTCCTCCCGCTGTAGTGAATGCGCCGTTAGGCTGTTGTTCTCTCTGTTGAGCATGTCGAGGTTGAGCGAGTTTGACTTCGATCTAGATACGATAATACACAGTGTTAAAATCCGTGATAACGCCCATCAGTGCATAAAGATCAGCAGCACTTACCCCCTTTCCGTCAATGACCATCCCATGTCCGACAAGCTTTTCAACGCCAGTTCCATCTTCAAAAGTCACAAAGCCGAAACCTTTGCTTCGGCTCGAGTCTCTGTCTACCATTACTGTAGCATCTACTACTCGACCATGTTGAGAGAAGAACTTCTTCAATGTCTCAGCCGTTACCGAGGGAGCAAGCCCTCCGACAAAGATTTTCTGAGTTCGCTGATGCTCAAGTCGAGGAATTGCACGTTTTGGATCAATCTGTGTAGATGAAACATCATGAGTAATCGATCTTTACGTAGTAATTGGGTTGAGGCTTACTATTTTGCCGTCCAAGTAGTGCTCTCGGACCATAACGGCGTTAACAGCAGCAGGATCCTCAAACGTTAGGAAAGCGAATCCACGAGATCTGCCAGCACCATCGCGCATAATGGTACATGCGTCAATCTTGCCAAATTGAGAAAAGTATTTTTCCAACGACTCTAACAACGCAGATTCCGATTAAACCCGTCCCTATTCCAAAAATATTCTATAGGTATGCTATGCTTACCATTTGTAGTTTCCCAATTCAATCCACCGACAAACATTTTGCTAAGGGTACAGTAGAGGCCGAGGATGGCAAAGCGGACACAGCGGAAGATGAGCATTATAGTGAGAGAAAAAGGTTGTTATTAGTATGCTCGATGTATCATACGTGCGGTAGATAGAAGAGATAGAGTGGAAGTCTAGAGGTGATTGTGATACGGTACTTTACGTTGTTTCTGTCTGATGATCTACTCGTGGTGTACATCTCTGTCGTATGCTACGCACTAGGCTGGAGGAAAGATGCCCCCAGATGCGAGGATAGAATCCAGTACGAGTATAGAAGTCTAAGTAGCGCACCGCTAACGACAAAAACTTTGGACCACTTGTGGTGTATTCCCGCACCTCTCCTCCAGACATGTTGCGCATCTGCGTGGAAGATAGGGGATAAAGGACGTGGAAAATTGATCAACTCACCCTTCATCTCTCATTTCCGAAGGCCGTACGGTGTGATTGTCGCCACGATCGAAGTCTTGTCCAACGGCATAATTGGACCCATTCTGTTGAGAATTAAGCTGCGAATAAGCCGAGTAATCATCTGAGCTGGAATATGTCGGGATAGAACTCGTCCCTGCAATGGATTGGATTGGCTGTGGTGCAGTGGCAGCTTGATCCATTTCCAATTGCGCAGGAGCGGGTTTGGTCATCGCTGGGGCCGATGGAGGTGTGGATGCCGCAGCAGGTTTAGACACATCCGCAGTAGCCGATGTTGCGCCGTTGGCAGGCTCTTTTAAGTCTTTTGCCTCCGATTTAACATCTTTTGGGGGCTCCACTGGTTTGGCAGCTTCTGCAGCTGGCTTTGTGGTTGATGTGCCGTTGACATCATCGTCGTATTCGTCTGCGCCGTACAAGTCTACAGGAGGAGTGTGCATAAGTCAGCGTGGAATAGTCATACAATATAAAAGAAGTACGCACCACCGTAGAGATCTGCGTCGTCCATGCTGATTCTGGTGGTCGTTCAAATTCAAAGTTTCTTCGCTTCATTCCAAACATGTTCTACGAGCAAATCAAAACAAACTCTCAGGAACCCGTACAGTGTTCCCTTTTCGGTAGTCGAAGGACTAATTCATTTACCGCTAATCCAACGCTCATTTTGGCAGAACTTGAGAGGACTACATGACTGGAAAGATATGATGACCCTCGGCATTCGAATCTTCATCATCCTCAGCCCATCGTCGCTCATTCAAGGAACCACAATCGAGTTGATTAATCTCGCTGCTTTAACCGAAGAGTCATTATTATGGGTGCTCCATTACGCTACTATAGCTCAGTTTCCGGTGGGGAAAAAATGGTGAGGGTATGTATTGACAAGCTGAGTAGAGAAAGAGTGACAGGGTCATAGAGTTTCAAAGGGTACATCCACTGAAAACTAAGCATAGAGACATCACTTTGTGAATTAACGCTTATTCGCATACTGTTTCAGCGCCTCGATCTGTTGCATTTCTTCTTCATCGATCCCATCAGCGCACTTTAGGTAAGCCATGAAAGCCAAAACATTTTCAGGCCCGGCTAGCTGTGCTTGCCTTGGCCAGTCGGTTTGTTCAGTAATGTGATATGCTCCTTTGACATCTTGACTGTAATACCCAGGGCCAAATGAGTGATTCTAAAAGTGTAATTTAACTTGCTTTACTCACGGCTCTGTCGCGTTTTCAATTATTGCACCGAACTCCTCATACTGCTTCACGCTCACTTTCGGGTTTTGACAAATGGTATCCATGTAGCGTTTCTTCGCTAGGGGGGTAAGCCCTGGATACTTGGTGATGGCGATGAATTGCTCCTTGACTTTATCAAGTTCTGGATCTCCCTTTCCACCCTTTTTGAACCTGCAAAAATAGGTAGATCAATGAGCAAGCTCGAATAGCGGCACGCTTCTGAAACACATACTCGCACTTCGGCTCCTCACATCCGCCAGCATCAGCCACACCCTCACTGCTCGAGCCTTCATCACCCTCATTGCTGCCACCATTACCACCCTTGTCATCGTCCTCATCATTGCCGCCACCGCCGCCACCATTTTTCCCGCCGCCAAGAGGTGGCATGAACATGGATACAGGATACATTATGGTTCCAGCGACGCCGATTACATCTACAACTATTCTGAACTTGTCCATTCCGGTCAACGGCTGCTTCTGAGGTACAGGTGCCTTGTCGTTACTGGTAGTGTCGACATTCTTCTTTGTAGTCTTCTCGCCAGTAGTCCCATCGGGTCGCGACTTGGAATGCTGAGTGGTAACCTTGGATTTAGGTTTCTTTTGCAAGAATCTTAGACCTTTTGGCCAACTTTGGCGGGGGTGCAGCCTCGCAATTCGTTTGGCATGAGTGCTGTAGGAGACGAGGTATGGGTTGGTTAAGTAGTCTGCTGTCCAATTTCCCACTTGTTTCTTACCCTCCTTCTGAACGAGTATGATGCTGTTGGTTTCCATCTTGAAGACCAGATCCCAAAAGCTTCGAGTCGGGTGGATGATACCCCACTGTTGGGACAGCAAAGACGTTGCTCGCCGTTAATAAAAAGATGAGAGGAATACCAAACGAAAATTTCATATTTCAAGCAAAAGACTTGAATGAAGTAGCTGTCGAAAATAGAAATGATATAATATCAGCGCGTAAAGGAGCGAATGAGTAAGAGAATTAACAGGGAAAGAACGGGAATGATAGGTCAAAGGTTGGAAGCTGGCTCCATCTGACAAGTCTGGATTAAGACCGGCGAATGTCGGATGAAATTAGTTGGTAAGGAGCACCGCATTGTTTTGATGATTTCATGTCACCCAACTCGGACCAAAAATGTCTCGCACTCAAAACAAGGAACATCAGCTTGGGGGAATAATTGGCTCATCGTATTGAACAGACTTCTATGCATACCTGTCGATGGAATATCTGGGTGGGTTACAAACAGTTTCAAAGAGGTGGTATTTTGAAACATTCTGACTCAAATAATAACGCAACGACGAGCTATCAAATTACGTTGTATACACAGGTATAAGTCATTACCACGAGATTTTAATGAAATTTCGTACACGAGACAATCGGCTGCAGGTAAAATGGAACAGATGCATCATTCTTTGGGAAATGGGAAAGGATTTTATAGAAAGTTCATGATTAGACGGAAAGCCATTTCCGACAAACAGCATCAGCTAGACCCGTTCCCCCCGTTGTTCCATAGATCAATAATAGGTTATAGGCGGAGTCTTTAGCAACTCCAGCATCCTGAATTGTGTAATGTAAGCGTACGGAACGAGTTATTCCATTGAGCTCTCACTTTTGCCGATGTTTCTTTGATCCGCTCTTCGGCAAGGCTCAGTACTTTTTCGTAATGCTTGACAGCAAGAGAGAGTAATCCTACAAATGGGGTTAGTATAAGAAGCACACTGAATCAGCTACTCACCTAAGTGATGAAATGTTCGACCATAGTTGTATTCCACTTCTTCTAGATGTCGATTACTTTTGAGCAATCTGGCAGTTCGATACTTTTGCAGAAACCCAAGTCCCTGAAAACCAGGTTATATAACGTCATCAACCGATTGATTAATCAGACTCACTTGAGTAATGACGTGATGCCGGTTGTCAACCTGACGTTGCATCGCACGAGAAATGGAGGCCGCAGCGAGACTAAGGCATATAACAGGGTCGTTCGGTTGTAGGTCATGCGACTGAAACAGATAGACTAGTGAAGGGATTAGTAATGCACCAAGCTATATATGTTAATTACGAACATAGTGCACTTTGATAGCTCTTCGCACACGCCGAAAGCTGCCCGTATACCGATAGCAGTATTGGGCTCTCCTTGGTAGCCCTAGTGGGTTCAGGATTGGCTCCAATAGCCGCAGTCGCATGAGTCCATCGAGATTTTCCAGAGTGACCCTTGTCATTTTTGGAGTGAGAATCGGAAGCTTGGTCTTCCGTGTCCTCGCTGTGGTCAATTCCTTCACCTTCACCCTCTTCAACATTGTCCATTTTTTCATGGACTGCCCATCTATTGCGACTAGCAACCCATTTGGCTTCGTTCCCGTCGGCAACAAGCTTTGTAGTGACAATTTCTCGGTGGAGATGTTTCTGGAAGTTGGTATCAATAAATGCATCCACTGCATACATCCCACCCCCAAGACAAGCCAGCATGAGTCGAGTGGGATCGTTGTTGAATTGATGGGTGAACATCAGACGTCGAGCGTGTTCTATGACGCCGGTGTAATCCTTGGCATAAGTCGCACATGCTTTGGGAAGTGAGCATCATGATGCAGAGACTATGTAAGGCATCGACACTCACCAAGTAGTGCAGTTCGAATGGTAGTTTGAGAAGCGAAATCCGAGTATGCATTTGAATAGAGGATATGTCGCAATACTTCTGAGCCAATATCGTATTTGCCATCTCGTGTTAACATAAAAGCAAACTACTTGGGGTCATCATCTGGACGCATTCAGGGTTAGCAAACCTCGTACCTGCAGAAATAGGTCCATCCATTCACTGAAACTATGTTTCCGAAACGAGTTAACGGGAGCTTTGGCTGACCGAGAGCTGCCTGGACACTTATGTGAGAAATGCACGTGCTAATGTTGGGACGTACTCACTTAGCTCAAGTTGTAGACGAGAAGCCATATCGGAGGCGTTCTTGAGGCTGCCTTTGCCATGGTGTTGTTTCTGAAGCCGCCTTTCGCTCACAGAGCCACGATACTGAGAAAACTGGATGAAAGAGTTAGTATAACCTTCAAAGTCCAACGTCTGTCACTCACTCGATTTCCCAGAAATAGCTCACGTGTCTCCCGAAAGTGATCGGTCAATAAAGTTGCATTTCGGAGCCATTCCTCTCGATCATGTCCGGTAATGTCAACCAATTCCCGTAATTTCGCAAAGGTGCTGTCAACAAAGTTTTGGCGCTCAATCTCAAGCTTCTCAATATCCTGGACTGATGCTTTGGCTTTGTATCTTTTGCTACCCTTTTTGGTCTCCTCGAAAAGCGAAGTGCCGGCATCTTTGGAGCCTTCGGGTGCTTCGGCATCCTCGTGCATTGAAGTATCCTTTCGAGATTGCCGAGATGCAATTACTGCTGACCTATGAACATACCATCAAGTAAAATTTCAGTACAAAACGTACCTTCATTAACTAACTGAAGGGCCTTTTTAGGCTGATTCATCATCTCGTAAAGTTCAGCCAGCCTCATCTTTGCATCATTGTTAACAGGGTCCACCTGCAAAACTGAGACCAATCCTTGATGAGACCGAAGTGTCTAAGGAAAGAGTGGTTCGAGACTTACTGTATTGCATGACCTCAATACTTTTCTCGAGATCGTCTAGATGATGATGACACGCGCCAATTTGTAATAATATGTCTACAGTGGAGATCTGAAACAATGAGTCAGTAGTTATCTCGCTAATGAAGCCTCACTAGAACTGACTTCATCATAACCGGCCAATTCTTCGTAAACTCTCAACGCTTGTTCGTAAAGCCCTCGTTCGAAGTAGGCGGATGCGATCTCCAAAAATAGCGACGCATATTCCAAGGTGTCATTTGCCAGTACTAACGAGGCATGAAGCTGCCAAGTAATCAATTTACACGTCATTACAGGGTTCAGTGACACTCACTTGACCTTCCTCGACATCTCCAAGGGATAACCTCGCGATGGCTAATCGATGTCTCAGATTCGTCTCCAGTATATAAGACGACTGGATCCTGCTGCTCGACTCCTCTGTAGCATTTGTATTTCTGACGTGGCCCTCGGGGTCAAACTCTCGATCGTCTGCAGCAGTTACCCAATACTTCTGATCGGCGCGACCCTGAAGCCAGCGCGCTCCATCACGCACTGCTCTGATAGCAAGTTCATGCTCTCCGACCGTGTTGCAAAAGTCGGCTAATGTGATGATTAAGATGACGTAGTCTGGCGCCTCAAAGTCAGATGGCCCATCAGGATACAGCTGTTGAAAATGAGCAAGAGCTTCTTGATAGAGTTTTATGCCTTTCTGGAACTCTGAAAGAATGGAGAACAAGGGTCCTAGCTGCTGAAGAACACCTAAGTGAAAGGGCACCAATTTCAAAATAGCCATGAAACCGTTCATAGCCTAGAACAAAGAGATGAGCATTCATGCAAATTGGTGTGAGGTACATTATTACCGCACGATCCATGTTGTTTTCTTTGAGGATGACTGAACGATCCCATAATGCATCGACATCATGAGGATCCAGCGAGACTGCCTTTCGGAAGCAATACAGCGCTTGTTGCATTTGACCACCAGCACTTTAAAGCAAATGATGAATCAATCAATCCCGCTAGTGGAAGGAGAATGACTCACCGCGATTGCCGACCCAAATCTCGCCAGAGCTCTGCATCTCCCTGAAGATGCGCTGCCATTATTTTCAGCTTTAATGCAGATTCTGGTTGTCCTTGTTCCTCATGGACTAGTGCAAGTGTGTTCCATGCCGCATACGCAGCTGGTTCGATACGGATGACTTCCTGACAGATCTCCATGGTTTTCGCGAGGTCTTGATTTACGAATGCGGCTGATGCTTCACCCAGCATGGCTCGAACCTGGTGAGAGAGTTCGACTTCACGACGTGGTCCACGTTTCTTGCCCTATTCCATGATGAGACCTGTATGCATTGGCTAGGTAGCATAGGTTGTTTTACCTTCCTACGACCAATGCCACTTCGTTCACGCGCCTCTTCTTCATAATCAAACTCTTCCCCTTCCTCAATAGAAAATGTCCAAGGTACAGGTCCACCTTCTGTGCTAGCAACATTCGATTGCTTGATGTTTTCTACTATGCGGCTGGTGGACACCTTAGAAGGGGATATATAAGTTCTTGATAGTCAGTACTCACTCGAAGTCGCCTTCAATTTCACCTTGCGCTTCTTTTAATTGCTCTTCATCGACAACGTTTGACACATCCTCTATTTCCTCTGGAAGATAATCCGAGGCATCGTCACTTGCGACGCTAAACTCCTCCCAATTAGTCGGGTCAACTTCTTCCTCGAATTCGTCTGGAATGTCGACAGTGAGTAGATGGCCAAACGTGATGCGAAAGGTTCACGACAAACCCGATCCTTCGCTTTCAGTGTTTGGGAAATCCATGAAGTGTCACGATGTTCGGCGGAAATGATCGTCCAAGTTTGGTGGTTTGACCGTCGGAGCGGCGATCCGAAACTCCGATTGAAAAGATTTATTCCAGTTTCAGCCAATCTCGCCCGGTCAATGTCAAATCATGTAGACTCATCATACATCGCATTGTTAAAGGACCATATCACTCACGTAAAGTCTCATCGAGAAGGTGTTGATGACGACTTGGTGGGACCTTCCGAGTTGCCGGCGTCGAAAGTGGATTCTTACAGCTATTGGACGGCGAGAGAAAAGCGACTGCTCTTCTATGGGCTTTCACGCCACTCACGACTTAGGCCTGATCTGATCTCAGAGCTGATTGGATCGAAATCTCTTGTCGATGTTTGCACTTACATCCAGTTACTCGACAAGCAGGCCAAGGCGCATCCCCATTCGATTAATCGGGTTGAATGCCCCGCAGCAAGGGAGATGGTCCCGACTTGGGAACGGTTCGAAGAGAAACAAGCATCATCGTTGTTGTCAATTCAGCGGAAACGTCGGCGACAAGATAGTAACGATGATCAAGCTAAGATGAACAAGCGACCTCGACTTGCGATAGAGCTTTTACCTCGCCATATTACGTCAGTAGAAGCAGCTTTGCGGAATATTGCAAAGGCGAGGCAGAACGATGATGCGGTGAGTTAACTATTCTCGGCGCTGAAATTTACCTCTCTGACGAGTTTTGCATCTATGACTACAAAGAGCGATGTTGACGGTTCCGACGGTACAACAACTTCACGCCATAAACTCTCTGACGAGCACATGAGTGATCTGGACGAAATCCAAGTAACATCATCGATGCTTCACGAAGATGGCATTGCGATGCTCCGACTCGCCAAGGCGCAGAAACTGATGAGGTTAGTAACAACACTGGCGTCATGAACCATATTCGTTGATCATTGGGCAATATAGGTTCTATTTCAAGTACTGCAGGTTGGCTAGGCTACAAAACCCCGCAAAACACAAATTGCCTCTTCCATCCCTAACGTACGGACTCTTGGTTGCACTTGTTCAACTATTACGGCAATTCTTGAGAGGGGTGATTGCTCACACTATCTCATGTGCTGAGTCGCAACTGAATTCTAGGGTACCAGTCTATCTATTCGGGAACGGGGGTCTTGTTGAGTAACCTTCAGTTATATTCCGTAGTTACTGCCTAACAGAACATTCTCAGATTACACCGGCACATGTAGAATCTGCAGTGTCCGCCATGAACTTGGAAACATCCAAATCACGTTTCTTTGAGGACATGGTCGATCGATTAGGTGCCTTTTTAGAACAGAAGATCGGGTCTATGGATGAAGCAGAACCCCACATCGACCCACTACCTTGGCCAGAAAGCTTTTCCGACACTCAGGGGTCCATGTTCCCTTTCGAAGCGGTTTCACCAAACAACTCATCAAGTCTAGTATCGTTTCCTGATTGTCTATATTCATCAACATCCGAAGCTGCCGAGAACCTTGATGACGAAGCGGAATGGGCAAGGGTGATAAAAGAAGAGGAGAAAATTGATGGGCAAGATTCAATTCTGGACGCTGAGGAGCAAGAAGAAGCTTGGAATAGCTGTTCATCTCAACTGAGGAAAAAGCAATTCCTTAGCAATTCCTTAATCATTGAGGAGGATGAGGATAGGAAGGAGTTGGAGGAAGCTGACCCCTCATGGAATGAGGAGGACGATGTCATGCATTCGGATAGTAATGGGGAATGACAAGTCACGATTGCACGATGCCCTTACATGTTAACTACTAACGTTCGATCTTCCCACCACTCCTTGATCATGTATCATAACACCAATATATAGGTCGTTACGCTCTACCGATGGCACATTCTATCGATCACTAGTCAATAAATAAATGTATCTTGAGAAAAGAATCCACGGTTGTTCTTGAAGATTGACAATCTAAAGCTTTGTCAGGTGTGGAAATGGAAGCAGCTGCAAAAGAATAGGTATGAGCATAAGTCTGGATGCAGCAGAGCGTATCGCCATAGATCACGAACCTAGAGCAGTTTCCCTTTGGCTTGAATGGATTCTGTTTGAAATCGTCACAATCGCATTGGGAACAATGTACGGCTACGCTATGCTCGGCTTTGTCACGATCGCTAGCATTTCCATCAAATGGAGATTTCACAGCTGCGCGTGAGCTAGACCTCGTACTTGTGCCTCCAGACGCTTCGAAGTTTGCAGCTAATGTCCCATTGCTTGTGCTAAAGGACTTGGACCTAAGGGCCGGGCGAGGAGGAGCGTTACTCGCTGCTCCACTCTGAGATGGCACGGGAGGAGGAGGTGGTGGTGCGAACCCCTGCTCCTTGGAGGATGGTACCCTTCGGATTGGGGGAGGTGGAGGAGGCGCCTTTCTGAAGACTCCCGAATTAGCAGCAACTTGAATATCGTTCTTGGCATTCTGCAGTGGTGCCATTGAATCATCGAACACGGGAGAAGGTGACCTAGAGCGTCCAATAGAATGACTATGGTTACTTCCTTTCCAGCTCTCCTGGTTCGGATCATCAGCTGGAGACTGTGCATAGTGATCCCCGAAGGGTTCATCATGCTCGTCGAAGTCGTGCGAATGTACTTGTTGAGCCAGAGGAGGCTTCGCTTTGGAATTTTTCCTAGCGGTTCGCGAAAGAGACCCATTGGAGTTATATTTACTACCATCTAACTTGTTTCCAGTGAGAGAACGCTCTTCTCCTTCGTCAGATGACGAGCCATGAAGATGGTGATGAGGTGGAGCCAGACGTGATTTGCTGAGGCTGCTGACACTGTTGCTTGCGGGACGGTGTCTTGGAGGTGGTACTGGACGAGTGTTCTTGACTTCTTCGACCGTGTAGTTGACCGGGAAGAGTCCTACATCACCACCGCATTCTCCCTTCCACCAGCCCTCGACTACTTCCTCAATCCCTAAAATCTCATCGTTCATTTGGAACGATAACTCGTCGGGTGCTGCAGCATCATAGTCATACAATGCTCGGAACCATCTCTTGTTCAAAGAGCCGCCCGTGTTTGCCCTTGATGGAGGTCGAGGTGGTGTTGCTGGGGTTACAGAGAGACCCGAGGCCGATTTAGTAGAGTTTGCCCGTGACCGAGCCCTGGATTGACTATTTGGAGTTCTGCTGATGATATCATTCGCTTCATCGTCATCTTCGCCCAGAAGCTTCCTGGTGTTACGGCTTGGAAGGGTGGATATGTCACTTTTGGGTGGAGGATCCACTACTTCGTCGAGATTGGTGAAACTCTTTGAACGACTCTTGGTTCGAATGCTCCCAGCTTTTCCTAGCAGATTTCCTGGAACTGCAGATGCCATCCACGACTTTTGCTTCTTCTCCTTCCCTTTCTCTTTTTCCTTTTCGGCAAAGTCGGAGTTCGATTCATATTTCTCTCCAGAGTTTGTGCGTTCAACGAAAGTGTGCAAAGCTCCCTTGGGTCGTTCGAAGTCGACTCGCTGAATGGCGGATCTACGTACGGGGGGTAACCATCAATCAGAAGACCCTGTTGTGATTGTTTCAGCAGTGTATCACTCAACTCGTCTACCCAATCATTTCGGATTTCAAGAAGCGTGTCATAGTATTGGGTAACAAAAGACAGCTCCAAGTCCAGAAAATCGGTGAGGTCTCGAAGTTGCTGAATCTCGTTGTCCTGATGCTGATGTTAGCCCCTGATGACGTGATCCGGATTACCTGAAACGCTTTACCTGTATGTCATACATCCGTCTCTGCACTTCCTCAGACGCTTCTTCACTAATGGCAGTAAGTGAGTATTATATTATTATCTCAAATAGTATTGAAGTACTTACTATCTGGATTTTGCCAACTTAAATTCTTCTTCAGCATCCTTGCGATCTTTCTCCTTTTTAGCTTTCTCCAGCTTGGTTCGTGCCGCGTCAAACGTCAGCCTGCCACAATGATCAAAATCAATAAAACAGATAGGCAAATCATTGCAGAAACACAACCTTCGAGATTCTAATTTCTTCCTTTGGGCGTTATATTCCCTCATGGTGTCTCGAACCAGTGCAATGGATCCCAACCAAGTATCATAGAACGTTTGAGCAAAGTCTTCTTGTAGTTGAGCAATTCTACAATGCGCCCGCCCGAGCTTACCGAGGCACTGTCCTGGTTGAATTCTCCTGGTTGAGCATATCCAACTCTGAGTTATCAAGATCCCTTACCATAAGCGGCCTCCGGGTCGAAGTCAGATCCATGAGAGATCATAGCGAGTCCAAGGGCTTCAACGGCGAGCGTTTTGGTGGATTCTCCTTCGTATTCCTTCTTATGTGAAATAGACTTGTGATATCCCTCCGAAACGTTGAAAATCCTAGGATTGTCGTTTTGAGCTTGGTAACACATTGGCCCAACACAGTGCAACTGACCTTTCTACGCTAGTATGAGACGAGGACGTCAATCCAGATATCACTGAGAACAAGCAGCTTGTGAACTAACCCGGCGCGGCGAAGCTCGATGTCCCGTTCGAGCTCCTTGAATTCATCCTTGACAGCTGGCTTCTTGGAAGAAATAGTTTCACCAGCCCATTGCTTTAGCTTCCCAAGCTGCTTGGATGCCATTACGAATACAAAAACCTAGTACTCCCTATAGATATTTTGAGAGGGGGTGGTACGATGACAGGTGGTCAAACTCGCATTTTTCCGAAGCGCGCGGCCTATTTCTGAATTTCACACAGACACGCGATTTGCCCCTATTTGGAAGGTACAAAGTCCCGAATCGAGCTCGCAATGCCTTTGATTTCCAACGCTTTCACTAAACAGGATCTGAGTTCTTAACCCAATTTGTAATCTCCAACAACCTCTTCCCACACGCTTCGACAATCGACATTGGCCCTCAACCGACCACAGAGCAAAATGGTGCCGCCGAGTTTTCTGTTCAAACTGTATGTCTCCCTTGGAGGTGGAGTTAGTCGGTGCTGAAGCATGACCGGAATCAATTCCCTGATCTTCATCGGAATTTCGTTGGAGGTAAAAGAAAAAGGTTGAGGAGTGTTCTTGGAGAACGGGATGCCCAGGAGGGTCATAGATTGAACATGCGCGTTGATCATCGTCTGAGATCAACATCAAGCACATCAGTTTCACGTGGGCCCAAGAATGATGACGCAGTCGACTCACTTCATTCTCCTGCCCAGTTAAATACCCAAGGGCCAATGATTGCTCAATACATGCAACTCTGTCACCTGAGATGGCTGCCTCCAGAAGCAGATACCAGCGGTCCATGAATTCTTTGGAATATTCTCTGGAGGCACCAAAGTCAACCAGCTCAATCTGCGTGCATACACATGTCTCAGCCTAACGAATAGGGATTGCTTGCCAATCACTCACCTGTCTTGTGCGGCGGTTATATAAGAAGTTCGACCAGTTCGGATCCGTTTGCATGAGCCGGAATTGAAAAAGCTCTTTCAAGCATAAAACAAGCATATTCCTAGCAATCTATCCGTCCCATCAGTCTCAGCTGGATCTGAGAAGGACCGAAGACCTACCTCATCCCGCACTTCTTGCTCCCACTTTACAGCAGCACCAAGGGGAATACCTTCCATTAGCTCCATAACCAAGACATTCGAAGTTGTTAAGCTCTGCTTCCCACTCTCTGTATCAACGGTATCCAAGCCAAACACGCGGGGAACCCGGAACCTTTTATCATCTGCGAGTAATTCTCCAAACCTGGCGGCACATCGCCCTTCTCTTAAATAATCACATTCTTCAGCAAGCTCCTGCTTGAAGACTTTCAGCGTTGAGTCCATGAACAATCCTTTGGGCATTAAAGGTGTCGTCCTGGAGAGCAACAAGGTCAAGGTTTTGATGTCGGACACTATGGATTGCTCAACATTCGGGAACTGGATCTTGATAGCTAGAGGGACGGTTGCTCCAGGTGACTCTGCGGACCGCTGTGAAGGATGGAATGGAGAACTGGGTGAGAGGCTGGCGGTGTGAACTTGACCTATCGAGGCCGATGCTATGGGTATAGCATCGAACTTGTCAAAGTGAGATTTCCAATTTGGGCCGAGTTCCTTCGACATGACTGCCTGAAAAGATAAATTGGATTATTGGCGAGTTTGCGTAGCGCGATAGGCGTAGACTTACTTCCATTTGCCAATTAGGCATGTAGTGTGCCATATTCTGAACTTGTCGCAGAATCTTTTCGATCTGATCAGGCAAAGTATGGGCGTCTTGGATGCTCATGAACTGGCCAAGCTTCAATGCAGCGCCCCTCATTTGTGAAAGTTTGTCAACCAAACGAGCAACATTGGCTTCGGACATGAAGAGTGAGGGCCCTGAAGACTTGTTGGAGCCGGAAGTTTGACGGCGGATAAACTCGGTAGCAGCGCCTGTGGTTAGACCCGCAGCCAGACCTAGGCGATAGCTCGCAATGAGAACCAAGATAAAAGATTGTATAAGCCCGACTCACTGCCGTAGTGGAAGAGTCGACCAATACGTGAGGAAGGAACCTTGGACGCTTTCAGTACAACTGGCTAGCATCGAAGTCATCAGCTACCTCATTTGTACAGAGATATGTCTCGACTAACTGTTTCCTTGTAATCCTCCAAATCCTCTAGAGGAGGGAGGTATGGGTTCTCATAGCTTGATTTTGATGTCGAGGCGGGTGGAATCAAAGTATCTGCGGGCGGGGTGACTTCTGGGGTGTTGTTCTTGCCCGCAGGGGTTTCCAAAGATTGAAGTGATCCTGCTACGGACATAGGGGAGGCGGATTGAAGCAAGGTAGACTCGATGGACTTTTCTGGCCTGATCCATTGAATTGGTCTAATGGGATTATTGGATCCACGGGTATGATTGACGTCCACCTGTGAAGGTCCATCTGATATTTTCTGTTTCGGCGTCTTCACAGGTATTGACTCTTCCTGCATTTCCGACATTATCCGATCATTTTGTCTCATGGTGCCGGCGGAATGTTGATCGACTCCACTGGACCTCTCTTCTTCGGCTGCACGTTGCTGCAGGCGAGAGGGTATGACTCGCTCTGCTTGGTACACAGTTGCTCTGGAGACGATATCGGCAGCAGCATGTAGAGCGCATAGGACATCATACAAGAGAAGCTTGCTTCGAGGTGTAGGCATCACCCCGAATAGATTTTCGAAATTAAGCGACGAATGTGAGAAAACACGAACGATGTTAGTTTGTCTACATGACATAAGCTGAAAGGATGGTCATTCTCTCTAAGTCTAAGCTGAAACGACATTCTTTGAGCCGACGACCCCTTCCTCTGATTGTTGATTTAGCATGAAAAAACTACCTTCTTCTCCGTTGAAGAAGGCGTCGTGCGGATGCAGGACTTAATGAGACTCATCGTGAAGCCAGCAATGATTTCGGTCAGAATCGAATCTATGAGGTTTTGAGCGAGTTGTCGATATTCCTGAAACGGATAGAGCGAGATTCACACTAGGGAAAATGTGTAAGCATGTATTGCCGGCTAGAACGATGAGGAATACGAGGTCAGCGTCCGTTTCCCGAACAACCCGACACCTTCAGGTAGTGATGAAACGGTGTTCGATTACCTTGCTTATTGTCTGTTGACTTTGAAAAATTGATTGAGAGGTTCAAAATTAGCAGTACCATCTGATGTACTCAACCTCTCGGCCGATGGGCCCAGGGTCTTGATTTGCGTTCTTCGAACTGGAACTACGGGCACTGGATGGTAAGGGTAATAAATGTCACAAGATGCGGTAGACTACGTCTGAAGGATACTAACTTTCAAAACAAGATTTGAAGGCAAGGAAGGGAATGAAATTGACCAGCGTGACACCCTGTCACCCTGTCACACGTCATTGCCAGCTCGGCAAAGATTATACGTAAAAAATCCGAAATAAGAAAGTAGATTCTGTCTCCCTCCTTGCCCAGATCCGAGCACAAATCCCCTCCTTTCAAGTCGTTTTTTCACGCCTTCTAAGACTTGAATTCAGTCACTTTTGATAACGCAAAACAGACGTGAATGTGGGTATCAAACATGCCTTCTACGGTCAATGTCAAACGACTTCAAGACG
>WSTZ01000364.1:0-16382 GCA_019632295.1 Tulasnella sp. 418 | reverse complement strand
ACAGTTCCCCTGCAGTTTGGAATCTCTGGACAAACATCTATCCAGAGGATGTCAATCGGCGTCAAACCTTTGAATTGCCGCCTCTCCCTTCTTCACAACCTTCAATCTCGCAGCTCAAACTCGTGTTTGAAGAAAGCTCCGACTTCTTCGGACGAATAACAATATATGATCTTGCGATTGATGGGTTGCGAGCAAAAGTCGAGTAGTGATATATGATCTCAGGCCAACCTTCTTAGAGCTTTGATTGTCGACGAGATATTGTATCTTGAATAGATGAATCTGTCTTTTGGAAATGGGACGGAACATGGATTGCTTGGCTTGTGATACCTCATCAGCGCACACGCTCGTAGTTGCAAAAATCTAAATGTTCCATAATACCCAAAATCGTTCAAAACAACACTTGAAAATGTAAGATCCCTGCCGAGTGAGTGGCTAAAAAGGTGCTACAGAAGCCACCTAGGAATTCTTGAATACGAAATACAGAGCCGGCTCCTCTTCTGCAATCAAACACGGTCATAACTGGCACCGCCTGCCTAAATGCGACAGAACGAAAAAAAGGATTAATAAAGACGTAAAAGTTATGAGATTCATTCGGGGCTTACCTTCCGCAGCTTGATGACAATATGACCCTCGTCGAGATCTTCAAGATCTCTTGCAGCAACGTCGACAGAATATGCAGAAAGCACCTGTTTAACGTCTGCGGTATGCACAGACACCTATAACGGACTGCATTTCAGGGCAAAACTCATAAGGAGCAGGAATGTGAATGAACCTTGGCCTTTCGCATCACTTTGACGTCCTTCCCAATCCACGTAATCAACACGAACTTTTCTCTAGTACTCTCTTTATCCTACGTGGCGTCCGTAAGAAAAGAAAAGAAAATCAGCAACCAAACATTCCATATGCACCAGACAGGAATGCACTCACGTTAGCATAAGATACTCTCACATACCCAAACCCAGCGTCGGCATCTTTATCAGCCAACTTCTCCTTCAACTCCTCCAATCCTCCGTCACCGGATGCCGAGAGTTTCAGTATATCAGACCGATCGTTCTATAATACCACATGAAAAGGACCAATTCTTGAGTGAGTATACCGGTACTGGCCATCATTGCTATACCCTGTATTTCCCATTACCTCGTAACTTAGAAACATCCAATTCAAAGGCAATTTGTCGTTACGAACATCTTGATAGGCTATGCGAAATGAACGAAACAGGCTGTCAGCGTCAGGTCATGTCTCGTCGCTCACAAGACCACGACACGAGGGGACGCTCTCACTCACCTTGGGCGATCTCGGGTGCCGAAACGTCAGCCATTATTGTTATCCGTTCTACCAAGCGAGAAGAAAGGAGGTTATATACGCTAAAAGAAGGATCGTGTGTTTGAAACTGGCTGCCAGTGCCCTTCAAGGGTGAAATTCAAACGAGGACGGACGGGGGTTAGTTTCACTTTGGCGGTCCTTTAAATCTCTATGCCGTAATCAGAATGTACAAGGGTAAAAAAAACCATGCTCGCATCACACGTGAAACGCTTTTTGTGTTTCGATCTATTATCTATTTTCCAAGTTTATAAATCCTCTGTATAGGCCTCCTAAGACAATAAATCTTGGACTAATTACAAGGGTGAAAGACTAGACAAAATCATATCCATGTGCAGAGGGAACCGATCAGAGCACATTCAGACGAGGAAAAAAAATGACTAGATGACGAGGGTCGGAACAAATCGTCGTTTTAATGAGGAAGAGGATGCTAGTCGTCTCGAGAGAATTACGGAAGGAATATGCAAAAAAAGAACGGATGTAATGAACAAGGGGGAAAAATGCGGATAAGAGGAATTCGAAGAGGGGAAGGACACATGTGTCATGATGCATGAAAGAAGAAAAAGAGGGAACTTTTTTGCACTTCAAGAGCTTCTAAAACGATCTAGTGTGGTCGGCTTGGGTTCCTGGCCAACACGCTTCCAGAATGAGCAGCTTGAATAGATCCCAATCTCTTCAACTCGTTTTGAGACATCCTTGGGGCATTGTTTCCAAAGCCAACCTTGCGAGCTGCCCGACGAAGGAAACCGACACGGTTGGAGTAGAGTGATTCGTGAATCGATGCAGCGCGGGAAGTGGTGCGAGTGAGAGGGACATCAGAGGAGACGACTTCCTTGATTTGGCGTTGCTTGCGTTCACGGAGGTACTTGATGATGGTAGCCTTCATGGCAAACTTGATCAAATCCAAAGGCAAGAACCAGATGATGTTCTATAAAAAAAGTTTGTAAGCACACCGAAAATAGATGACACCATCACGGCAGATACTTACCCAAACCCAGACAATACCGATCCATCCACCAGAAATACCTCGGATCTCAGTGAAGCCCCAGTCAGCGTAGGCAGCAATGATGGAAGAGATAAGTTGAGCAATGCAGAAGGCAGCCATAAGAGCGACGGAAGGCCTCTCCATGAAGAAGAATCCATGAGAACGGGTAACGAAGATCAAAGCCTGGGAGATGATGGCGACTTGGAGATACACAATCATGTGCAATTCCCTGTCGTTGTGATCCTTGCGGAATCCTCCTAAGTAGTCGTGTCCACTAAGATGAACGCCGAATTTGTCTTCGAAGAAGTTGGTCTCGAGGATAATAATGACCAATGCAACTCTATTGAAAAAAAAAAAAAGTTAGAAAACGCTCCAAAAGCCCTCTTAGAAAAACACTCACGTAGACAAGGTGAGGAAAAGACCATAAGCAACAGCAAAGGCGAAAATCTCTGCCAAATCCCATGAATCTGGAGTGTTGGATGGCAACACACGATCAACGGAGAGTGTCATGATGGTACCGTCGTTGAGAAGGGCGATGATAAGAACCATGAATGGAGGGAAGTCGAATTTGTAGGCAAAGGCGAGGATGGCGAAGCAGACGACGATACGGATAGTGACGGCGCAAGCGTAGATGGAGTAGTTCCTCATACGTTGGAAAATGATACGAGAACCCTTGATGGCATGGACGATGGTGGAGAGACCTGGTTCTGTAAGGACGATATCGGCAGCACCACGAGCAGCATCAGTGGCTCCTTCGACAGCAATACCGACGTTGGCACGAGAAAGAGCGGGAGCATCGTTGGCACCATCACCAGTCATAGCGCAAAGATGACCAAGACCTTGAAGACTGAAGAGAATTGTCAGTAAGCGAGCTTATTAACTCAGGAGGAACACACGAATACTGACCGTTTGACAATTTCATACTTGTGTTCGGGGAAGACTCCAGCGAAACCATCGGCATCCATAATCATCTCATCCAAAGTAAGATGCTTTCCTCCAGGAGTAGGTCCATCCTTCAACACCTTGGCGGGATACATGTGATCACCCAATCCGAGACGACGTCCGGTTTCCTTTGCGATAGCGAGCTGATCACCGGTAACCATCTTGACCTTGACACCGAGTGCAATAGCGTCATCAATAGTCTGCTTGGTATCATCACGGGGAGGATCGAAGATAGCCAAAAGACCGATGAGTTCAAATCCGTTTCCTTCACCCTCAGGGTCATCATGATCCAATTCCTCGTAGGCAACAGCCAAAGCACGAAGACCACGGCTAGCGAATTCCTCAACATCCGCCTCGAGACGGTTCTCAACTTCCTCGGTCTTGTTGCGAGAGCAGAGGTCGACGATGATACCAGTCATACCCTTGGTGACCCTCTTGAGACGACCGGTAGATTCCTCACGGTAAGTGATTTCGGTACGCTTGTCGACGGGGTTGAATGGCTTGAAGTCGAGGAGAGTAATTCCCTCACGAGCCTTCTTGGGGTCCGCAAGTGAGCCAACAACGCAGGTATCGATGGCATCCTGGTTCTCGGTACGGGAAGCGTAGGCAGCGAGGAGCATGACATCGTCAGCAGAGAATGGTCCGTAGGTCTTGACGAGGTTCTTGTCAATGGTGAGTTTGTTGGTAGTAAGGGTTCCGGTCTTGTCAGAGCAAAGGATGGTCACACCAGCCAACTCTTCGATGGCAGTGATACGGGTGACGATAGCCTTGTGCTTGGCGAGTTGCTGAGCACCAACAGCGAGAGTGACGGAGAGGACAGTAGGCATGGCAATGGGGATACCACCAATGAGCAAGACGAGGATGTTATCGAGACCCCGGCGATAGGAGTAATGGAAAGCGGGGTAGAGGATGACGATCTCGAGAAGGACGAAAAGACCGATGGCGATGAGACAGAATGAACCGATTTGAGCGAGAATCTTTTGGAGATGCCCAGTGGTGTCATCGTCTTGTCCGACCAAGGAGGCGGCACGACCGAAGAAAGTGTTGGGACCAGTGGAAATGACGACACCTTCAGCTTCACCTTGCTTGCAGGTAGATCCGCTGTTTTCGAATTATTGTAAGTTCTCGGAAGACTTGAGGAATGATTCCGAAGTAACTTACGAGAAGCACTGGTCACCGGTCTTCTTTGATTGAGGGAGAGATTCACCAGTCAAAGCAGCTTGATCAATCGAGACGTTGATAGCCTCGGTAAGACGACAATCCGCAGGGACAACGTCACCGATCTTGAAAGCAATCATGTCACCGGGAACCAAGTCAGCGGAATCAATTTCCTGCCATTTGTCATCACGGCGAACTCGGGCCTTTGGAGCGAGAGAGTCCATGAGAGCCTTGACAGCGTTTCCAGCGTTTCTTTCCTCATAGAAACCGATAGCGGAGTTGACGAGGAGAAGCAGGACGATACCGACGAAATCTGGCCAATCAGGAGCACGACCACCACCGTTGGAGAGAGCAATAGCGACGAGAGCAGCAGCTTCCATGACCCATGATAAGGGATTCCACATGAAAGAGAGGAACTAGACAAGTTGTATTAGTTTCAGTGTAATGAGCGATGAATGCGCTGGCTCACCTGGAGGAAAGGGTTTTGCTCCTCTGCCTCGAGCTTGTTGGGACCAAAGAGACCCAAACGACGTTGAGCCTCTTCAGAATCGAGACCGGTATCCTTGCATTGCAAGAGGGTAAAGACATCCTCGATCTCGATTGTTTCCAGATCTACTTTCTCCTTGTCGTAGAGATCCTCTGCCTTGAGTTCGATCTAAAGGGTTTGTTTTGATGAGTGACGTGATGTTGGATGAAAATGAAACGGTCTAAAAATAAGCGACCATCCATACCTGTGCCATGTCAACCTTTGCATCTGGAATGAATGTGAGCCAATGAGCAGTCCGCATGGAGTGTACCACACTTACGAGTTGGCTTTTCCTCTTCATGACCGAAATCCTTGTATTCTCGCTTTCTGGGTTCCTGCTGTGCTATCTCGCCGCCAGCAGCGGGGCCAGCCTCCTTTTCGACTGCCGGATCAGACATTATAGATGGACCACCACTATGTAAGGGCTTGAGAGGGATAAGAGGGGGAGAGAGAGGGAGAGAGACAAGTGGGACGAAAGGGAGGAGATCTGGTTGGGTGGGAGTTGTTGGGACCTGTTATATACTCGTCTGATGTTTTGATGCGTTTGTTGATTTACATCACTCAGTCTCGGTCAAAATACTTTCAGCCCTGTTCACCACTTCTCTCTCCCCTTTACTTTATCCTTGGCAACCGTGTCGCTCCTTGGCACTCGACGCCTTCAATCATACACTCGCTTCCTTCAACGCTGTTGTTACCGCTTAGGACGCTGTGCAATCCAGTTTGCCACAAAATTTTCTCCCAATTTCCCCACAGAAATTCTATTTTCGCACCCAATTATCCATTCGGCCAGACTCTTCCGAGCCTCAGGGTTCCCTTCGGAGGTCAATCTACTCATCGTCAAATGGTCATCTAACGCCCTAGAAGAGGTGCATCTGGAGCCCATCGTCCAACTGTGTGCCGTCACCGGGATGCTCATCGTGTGTTTGTAAGAAGCATTCCATACGTCTATGCTCCGATCAATTCCATTACACTCCCAATCCCAAATACACCTCGTTCAGCCCGCCAAGGAGACACTGGCGCATATGCAACATTCTCTTGGTATGGGCTAAACTCCCAAACTTTTTCACAATCAGCCCATCCCTCCCACTTGCTTCCGAAATTTCCAATCGGTCTTCCAATTCGGTTACCCGATTCGGCCGATCCTCCCTTTACAACTTATCTGCCAATCAATCGGTTCAAACGTTACACAACGAGAAGGGGGGATCAAAAATTCGCCGCTGCACCGATACGGATAACGGGGGTGCTTATCCTCTCGCAAATCGTCCTCATCGTGGTGACCATCGGCCGGAACCGTATCTCCATCGCTTCTTGTCAATCGTTCTACAAGGTTCATTCCCCAATGTAAATTAGCTGTCCAGATTCTAATACATAATATGGTGCGATCTCTGGGGAATCTGCGTTTCGCAATCGGAGTAAGGCTAATCGATTCTCTACTCTCATCCTCATCCGCATTCTTCACACCGTCGGGACTACCTTTCACTTTCGAACCGAATGCCGATTCCCCCTCTCATAGATGTGCCTTTCCCCGCCTTGAAAAAATATCCAAATATAGAAATTCACTACAAAATCCCCAAAACACTCCACATCAACAAACGGCTAGTCCATCTAATCATAGTCGTCTCAAGACCCTTTTGGAATCTCCCCAATAGCCTTTGTAGCGCCTCCTAGTGCACATCCAATCACTCCCACATTTTTTACCCCGCATTCACCCGGATTCTCAGTATCCGCTCCGGACAGTCGGCATATTATCAGCTGTGCATTACTTTCAACCGCAGAGCGTATGCTACACTTGCCATCCAATAACAACCTTCATCCAATCAAATCCTCTCGCCTAAAATCGCAGCTTCATGAAACGCCTGACGTCATACTGGCTCAAATTCACTCGGCCCAATTGTAAGTTAACAGACCCCGGTGTTCATAGTACCCGACTCCGTCTAAAAACAACCTCTCCGACTCCACTTCTAGCCATGCCGTGGCAAGCCGGACATAGTACCGCCATGAGCCTATAGTCCGAATCTCCTATGATCATTTCCAATCCTCTAAGCCAATTTGACACGATACGGTCCGTAACAAACTCTTCTTTCCAGCCACAGACAATATCTTGTATGTAAACTCTCAAGGAACGGGTCCCTAGACAATCTTTTTCACAAAAGTCTAATTTTAGAAATATGCAATGATGCAACCCCCGAACCAAGAAAACGATATCCGGATCCACTCATTTTTAGAGCGCTCAAAAAGATTTATAGATACCATCTGCCTCGTTGTAAAGGGAGAGGGGGGGGAGGGAGGTGATCATGCAACTCCCTCTAATCTCCCAAGTTCCGAATTTACCTTTTGCTCGATTATTGCTACTCGTACAGCAAATCAAATCATGCTTCAAAACAACCTTTAGACCCGTTTCTCTTTACGCCGTTCCCTTTCGATGCCAGAAGTGGCTTCACAACACTTCGCTCTTCCAACAAGGGACTTATCCCTGTTGACCCGCAGTTAGAATGGGCGCCACCGGACCCGTTCCCGTCGCCAATGACAACTTCCAGAACTCGAATCCAACAAAAATCACCTATCACGCTTACGACGATCTCCTTACAAGAGAGTAGCATCATGTAGCTACGCAGATAGTCGTAAAATCCTCAAACCCACGTGAGAAGGCTATTCCTTCCCCCCTTCGGCGACCTTCCACGGTTCTCTCCTCCCCTGCACACGACTAGCACATGCCAAGTCCAATCCAAATCGGACAATCGAGGGACGAAGGAGCAAAACGACCTCAGCTCACTCTCGCCATGTGCATATGTAACCTTCTGATCTTTCCTCTCCCTTGTGTTTCTGCCCTGGATATAGCTGCTTATGTAATCCTCTCCCACCCAAAAAGCGCCACAATGCACAAAGCACGTAATGAAAGCCCATGTCTTGAATCCCCTGTGAACGCCCTCTGTTCAGGACACCAATAGCGTTATGATATTCAGAAGAGGTCATCGAGGCCCATTCTCGATTCTTTCCCATCAAGAATCTGTTCAACCCTGCCCGCACACACTCACCTTCTAGATCATGACTTTTTTCGTTCAGAAACCTATGTATCAAGGTTCCCTCGTGGCGTTTTTTTGATAGCGGAGAGAAGGGATACTCATCGGAAACCAACAAAGAAGCGCAGAAGAACGCCTCATCACTTCTACCGAAACGACGCCCTTCGCTGTAAAAAAGAGAGTGAGCATCCACCGTCGGTAGGCAATTCTGATCCCCGCCAACAGCCCCGAGGTCTGAAAAAAAAATGTTTACACACAAAAATGGGACCTCATTGGATCCGTTCTCCCCCGCAATCTCAAGGACCCTGCAATTACGAACAGAATCTCCTGTTCGTCTTCGGACTATTCTCGATCATTAAGGGCTTTGCTGAGGGTGTGAACAGGATAACAGGATAAGCTCCAAATGGGTTATTTCAATGTTCATTGGGGCAGAGCGCAAAATGTATGGATGGGATATTCATTCACCGTACAGGATTGACATGCGAAATGTTCAAAGTAGACACACTACAGTAATTGTTTTGAATAGGCAAATCAGCACATGGTAAATTGAGATTTCTGCCACGTCGGTGAGAGATGTCCATCTAAAGTCGCATCAAATCTGATCATGAATCTCTCCATCGATAACTTGAGAGCTACTCCAAAGAAATCGAGCTAATACGGAAGGACTCTCAATCATAGTAACAGATACGCGAGTCCGAATAGATTCCCGATCAGCTCGTACGGGATAGAACGGTTAAGTTCCAAGCGACGTCAGATATCAGCTGCCATAAGCCAAGAGCAGAAGCAAAGCTACGCATGTAGCAGCACCAAGTGTGAAGTATAACTAGAGAATTGTCCGACCACAGGTTTAAGATTCAAGGAACAGCCGCATCCCGGGAATTCGCCGAGCACTCCTGTGAGATCGATAGTATGTTGAATCTGAATGTCGGCCCAAAGATACCATAAAAGGAGAATATAGCAGCAAGCAGTAAATGCGGAGTACGGTCTCCCGAGTTCGACAGCGCAGCGAATGGGGATGAGAGAAATGCCAGGCGGTCGAGAGAACAAATGATCCTCCGGTCAATTACGTTCTTCCACATGGGAAATACTACCGCTCGATTGCAAGGATAATTGTCATCAGAGCTTAGAGTTAGAATGTGTGGGGAGGAGAGCTTCACAGTTGGGTATTTGTCGAGAAAGCGGCCCGCCAACCTGTAGGAAGTCTGCTACCACAATCACTTTATCGGACGAAAGGCATGATTCATACAAAATTTTGGTAGATTTCGAGTTGGCTCGACATACTGGGAATGAATGTGTTGATCCGGCATCCAAATGTTGGCGCACAATGTCCAGAGTGATGAAGGCCCAAGAGGAGTGGGTAATTCAAAGAATTGGATGATGGATCGTCAACGAGATTCGACAGTTCTGCATGTGACTGACAGGGCCTTTGGAGCTGCAATACAGAAAGAACCATTGTAGTATACGAGAGATCGAGGGTTGATCGTTGGAGCTGTCCAAAAAGGAGGCTCTTATCAATAAAGACCCAGGGTGCAGCGCCGCAGTGCCCACGATGCGATCAGCAATTAATGGTTGGTTAATCGTGATCAAGCCAGATAAAGGTAGTGGCAGTGGCGCAGGGGAGCAATGGTGGTTGTTCCTGACAATAATGGTGGTTGCGCAACATGGTGCAATCGAATCGAGAAAAGATGACACCTGCATTACTGCACGACCCTAACTCCGTACAAAACAGATATACTGGTAAAATCCTACATCTACAACTCATCATGTTCATTGCGAGAGGTTTCAGCCTCCTGCTCAGCAGAAGGAACCTTGGACTTCGACTCCGACTCTCCCGCCAACGCATTGACATCCTCCGCCACTGCTGTGGAGCGGATTTTTCCGGATTCGGCAAGACGTTTAGCAAACGAGGCAATTTCGGCATCGTATGATTCCCATTCTGGTATCTTTCGAGCACGCGAGAGCTTCGGTTCTTTCTGTGGATGCAGAGGTTCACTTCAGTCACATGATCACAGAGAAATAGTAGATGCGCTCACCGTCTTGGGGTTCTGACACAAGTCAATTGTCTTTGCACGATCCAAGCGATCCTTGCTGCCTGAAACGATTGTGAGCCAAGTCCGATATCACTTCGATCTATAGACTTACACCATGTTTCACACTGCCGACAGGATTGAGTCAGTAACAAGAAATCGTCATAGTAACCGGTTAACTCACCCAGAGCCAATCTTCAGGCAGCGAGAACTGAACGCAACTGTCAGTAATAGTATGTCAAAGGGGGCATGGGCTCTTACAATTGGAACTTCGTCTTGCATGTTGTTAGGCAGATCTACCAATGCGTGGCTGTCAGCAGAATACCATAGAGACAAATTTAAAACGCACCTTGATCCAAATTAGCAAGCGAGTTCGGATCAGCAGATAGAGCATGGTAGTGGACACGCAGTCGGTCCTATGAAGAGGCGTCAGTAGGTGAATAAGGATGTTGTAAAACACTTCATTACCCCTGCAGCCATTTGGCGGAATCGAACAAGATCGACTACGTAGAGGGCACTGAACGGAAAAGGTAAGAATGGGCCGGAATAACAAAGGATATAGTAAACCAACCTGATATGATACTGCTTATCCTTGAGATGCTCCTTCCAATATCCAGTCTTCCAGAATCTAAAGTTCTCCATGTCGTAGCTATCATCTCCCATAGGTGTATAGCCATAAGGTGCTCCTTCAAGATCAAGGTTGACAAGTTCGAGTAAGTCGGTCCGAACAATCTGATCCGCATCGACGAAAATGACTTTCTTGAGGTTCATGGGGAAGAGCACATCGAGGAACAAAATCTTGTATCCCCAGATAATCCTCTGCTTCTCGGTTTGAGCGCGGAGCCACGAAGGCCATTTGTAGGTTACGAGTTCATACTCAAATCCGTATTCCTCAGCAAAGTGTGGAATGAATTCCTGAAGGGAGGATTAGATTTGTCTCATCTTACGTCATATGAACGTACCAAGAATGATGGGGAGAGGAAATTCTCGATAAACCAGAACTTGACGGTGCTCTTGGTGTTCTTCAAGACACTTAGAATCATGATAGAGGCAAATCGCTATATGGAAAAATTAGATTACTATCATCCCGTATCAAAAATTGAGGCCCTTACCTCGTATAATAAACCAGATGCAACAGTGAAGATGTTAATGTCCGCCTGAGGCTTCTCCACAGCTGTCGTTTCCTTTGAACCAAACAAAGATCCAACTCTAAAACGAGGCGTTAGTAAGTGAATGAAGATTTGAAGAAATAATACAAACTTTTTGAAGATGTTTGACATGACAGTACCTTCCTCGCTTCCAGTATCGAGTACATCTGCCTTCTCCATACCGGGGTGTCTAGTGAATCGCGGATGCAGGGTTATGTCCTCAAAGCTGGCAACGACAACATCTGATCCAGCTTCAGCAACCGAAGGACTCTTCCGACCTTCATTGCCAGCGCTCTCCATCTCGAAGATTTCCCTTCCTCGTCCAGGTCGGATCTCGAGCTTGAATATACCGGGCTTCGCTTTGAGCTGGAAGTACCCGAGATTCGCAACAATTTGCGTATCAGTCACAGGAATTCCGCTCTGGGAAGCGAGCTGAAGTTGGAGACCGCGAGGAATTGTCTTGGTGGTTGTATCTGTGGCGTGACCATCGATGATAAGGAAATCCAAATTGTATACGGCTTTGATCCCTTGGCCACGTTCATGCGGCGGAAGCCCAGCGAGATGGATGTTGTCGAGATCATGCACAGCTTCCTTGGGTCTCACCAACCACGAATCGGGTACATCCATGGCCAATGTATAGATGGGGTCTACTGGGAGATTGTTGAATTCGACTTCTGAGTTTGTGGACCACCTAGAGACTCATTGTTAGGACATTTATCTTAGCAACTAACCACGAGCTGCCACTTACCCATCAATAAACAAGATCCGAGGGACGAGATTGTACTGATAGAACCGCTTCAAAGGTAGCTGTGTACAGTATGGTGAGCACCAGAACTCGTTTCGAGCAAACCAATGTACGTACCTCTTTCAACTCTGCGGGCGGACTGAGGAACACAGAGAAGTGGAAAAGATCAGTTTCCTCCATAAGCCACTAGGTATTTTCTTGGTAAGTAAGGAGTCTCATGCAGGCATAAAGTACGATTCTTACTTCGATCAAACTTGACCATTTCGCCCCCGTATCACTCAGTGGGTCCATAACAATTCCGAAATGGAACCAGGCGGTTTCGTTGTTTCCAATCTCGAACGATCTGGGAATATCAAACTTGGGTTAGGCAATTGTCGTACGCTATAACCAAGGGACATACGCATGCTCAGTGTGCAGTTGTTTGTGAACAAGCCTTCGAGGCATAACTCCACGAGAGTCGTCCAGGCCCTGAAGTTTATCCAAGGAAATTATCGAGGTCACGGCTGCAACGAGTTCTGCGCGACGGATACTACAATATTCCATGGTTGAGTAAGATCCTAGCTTTGGAAGAGTGATGCTTACCGGTCCATATCCTCAGTAAAGTAGACTTCCTCCAGTGCAGTTTGAACATTTAGGATACGAGTTCTCAACTCATATTTCAACAATTCTTCAATGTCAACTGCTCCAAAATCGCCAGCTTGAATAGGTCCAACCACCTAATCGAGCTTCGATCAGACCACTGGCAATACGAAGAAAAAAAATAGAAACATACTCGGCCGTTGACATAAAGTCCCGTTTCACCCTCCTTCAGTCCGAGTTCCCTTGCGAACACTTGGCCAGCTGGCTTCAACGTCTGGAACTGCTCCTCAAAGTGATCAGCGGCGAAGTATTGCTTGAAAATTTCATCCGCGGCCTCGAGGTCATCTGCCGAGTTACTACTAGACGAGATCAGCTCAATGAGCTTCAAGACTCTTTGTGGTTTCATGCCGTTCAATTTCCTGCTGAACATGATGTATTGAAGGAACTTGGCTTTGGCCTCGGTCTGAGGAGTATCGGATTCTCTGGCCACATGGACGTAGGAGAGCCTGAAATCTTTGAGAGATTTCTGAAGAGAGGACACGTTCAGATTCAACAACATCCGGTTTAAGAACCCATGGATCTCACCATTGTTTCTAATGCTCCTTGGAGAAGGTTCAATGTAACCTCGTCATTGAAACTGCCAATAACCCAGAGAGTTGCAGGCGTAGGGGTGGAGTCATCTGAAAAGACGAATAAATGAATGAAATGTGGTAACCGACAGGCATGATGATCGTACCAGAGTAAACGAAATCCGAAGGTATGAATCCAACAGACCCAAAAGCTTGAGGAATGGACTTGGCCTTGTACTCTGCAGGGTCTGACACGATGATGTGACGATTGCGCCGACGAGAAGAGGTAGGGAGGTCATAGAAATAGTTTGCGATATCAGATACCGCGTCGTCCATTTGATTGTTTTGGATCTGTCCAACAAAATCGATGAGAAGCTGGTCTACGTCAACTTGAGTGAAAACCCACCAGCTCTTGCAAGTAGTGAATCTGTGACACCAATTCGCCATGGAAAACGCGCAACCAGTCTTGCTGCAAGGACATTATTATCATGCGGTACGATCTAACATACGATATGCAACACTTACGTCATCAACCTTTATATACTTGCCGTTGAAGAAGGCATGTCCAGCTTTGTTATCGGCTACCGCAATCTCGAGCCGCTTATGATACTTTGAAATTCGGCTTATCTCATCGCTGTACGCATCGTTAATGATCCATTGGAAATCAGTGCTGGCATCTGCATTGGTAGGCGCAGAGTTGCGAAGCAGAATGGCAAACTCTTGACTCAGAGACATGAAGTCTAGCTCCGACCACCCAGCTTCCGTTGCCTGCAGAGCGAAAGGGTAAGAAAGTGTGGCTTTTACGTCTTTTGACGAGTTCTTACCTTTTGGAAAGTCTTGACAGCATCTCGCAAGCTCCAATTTTTTGTCAAATGATAGAAAAGTCGAGCCACCTTGATAGCTACAGAAGAATCAGCAATGCGTTGCTCTTGCAGGGTGAGAGAAGTACAAACCTTTATCTGTTTCCACCATAGGGACAATTCCCATCCGAACCGGCAGTTTACGCTGAATAAGATTATACAAGGTAACCAGGGTTTGCACGCTGCTGGGTTTCGTGAGATCGAGGGACACGACGAGATTGAATACGTTGCGTGAGATGGACGGCATTTGGCCACCATACGAGTGCAAAAGCTATGGTACAACCACTCAGTCTCGATTTATGCACTTAAGAATAAAGTCGACTTACAGCATGCACCGAGTGAGGCCATTTTGAGTACATTTGATCCTTTTCGAGATTGTTGATCCATTGAATGATACCGCCTCCTTCTTGTCGATCACTGGCGTCTACAATTCCCTCAAGAGCCTTGGTCCCTTGGTCTTTGATCAACACCGTATGAGAAATGAGGTTCACCGCTTGGGCCGGGGTAAGTCTCAAATCGGTCAGTTCTTGCATCATATTGCGTTCTTTGCGAAGACGACGTAACAATCTATTTTGGCAGTTAGAGTATGTCTTAGCGCTTCACAAGGAGAGGACAACATACCCGAATGGATTCATCTCCTCAGCCGATACATATGCTCCATTGATCCAGCACATGTTCGTACCAGGAGGAGCCCTGTTCATGTTGATGAGCAGCGCCTCCTTGACTTTCGGGTTCACCTTGATGCTTCGAACAATTGACGTAGCATATCTCGGGAAGTTCTTCGTGAGATGGGAAAGAGTCTGAAGTGGATTAGGTGATTCGAGGATGAGCTGGGACACCTGGAATGCGAGATCTTTGACGCAAAGAAGTTAGCCATGTACGACTAAATTGATGCCTTGGGAGCTTACCTTCCAATTCCGCTTCAGTTGGCGGAGTGGTGGAGTCGATAGGTTTGTCGGTTTTGGGGAGTAGAGAAAGTATTGGGTCTTGCAGTGATTCCGGAAGGTCCGCCTCAAGAACTTCTTGTTCACCTCCTACCCGTGACGCGCATAAGCAACATAACTTTCAAAATCGCAAAGAAATTCTCACCATTCAAGTTATCTAACACACCTGAGCTACGGCGGTCGTCAAGGGCCAAATAATCCATCTTTTTCAAGTCCATGGCTACTCCGTATCCAGACAGGTAGGTCGGTTTTCGAACAAAGACCGCTTGGCGAGGTGGGATAGGTCGGTAGATGTAACGTAGGCGAGATGGACGATAGAAAGAAAGGCGTAGAAGACCGACGTGAAGGGTGGCAAAGTTGCTTGAACCAACTGATCCATAGAGGATGGCCGTTGCAGCGGGCGTTTTGGCTTCCATGTTTGAAGGTGGGTAGATATGATCAAAGCTGAGAACGTGTGGCTGATCCTCTTGTTTCCTACGAAACAAATGTCGTCAGCTTGAACGTTTTTTCAGGGACCTAGAGATATACTCACGGAGGAACGTATCCCTCGTGTATTACTATGTTTTCGGTCAAGCACCCTCTGAAACCCTCATGGACCTCCCAAACCTTGCACTCGTAACCCGTAACCCGCATCAGTTCGTCGATAGTGCAAATCTTCTGGCCATAAAAGTCGATCCAAGCTCCACATGATTCATCCTGGTCTTCATCGACAGGGCCATACTTTTCCGTATAAAATTGGTAAAATGCCTCAATTCTTGGCGAAGCAGCCCGTAAGGCAAACGCTCGTTCGAATGAGGCAAGTGCTCCAACGTTTTGGAGATATCTGTCCGCGGACAACTCCACGAATTTTTCATAGATGACTTCATCTGGGTAGGTGATGATAGGATATTGAAAAGTCTTGTAGTGAGTGAGATGAGCGAGAGCGACAAAGTAGCTGTCTGGCTCTTCAATAGCCAGTGTCTCACTATTGCGACTGTCAGTAGAAGAAGGTCAGCAATAATGCAAGAAACTTACAGCAGCTCTGTCAGAAAGTCTGTGCCATTCCACGATGTCGTCAATGAGACTCTGACTGGAGGTGACCTAGCAAGCGCTGTCGATGCAGACGCCGCACCGAGTAAAGTCGCGGTCCAAGGACCAAGCCGCATGATCAAAGAATATAACCAACAACCTCAATGAGGGAGATGCTTGACGTGTCTTGGGATTCTGCTTGGGAGTGAGTTTCAATCCTGACGTGTTTGTTCAGCGTGGCAAAAGATGGATAAATCTCGGGCACGTGATTATCATGGCCCTTGATCTGAGCCCCATTTGTCAATTCTCCGCGGTACATAGCGAAACGGAACGATTGCCGTTCGAAATGAGACGAATCGAAACGTTGACGTGTCAGGAAACAAGTGACTATAACAGCACCGTGCCACGTCTCAATCTTGTAGCAATATTTGTCGAGTGCATAAACCACCTAAGATAAAACGTTACCTTTACGTTAGTCTATAAACCTGAGGCGGCTCCTTATCTTTCCATAGAACCTTCCGTTTGGATCTCTTAATGACGGGCCTGGAAAG
>WSTZ01000361.1:0-20827 GCA_019632295.1 Tulasnella sp. 418 | reverse complement strand
CTAAAAGTTCATGTTAGGACATAATGCTGTACATATTTGTAGAGATTCAGTACCGGAATTCAGAGTCTCGAGCAAGTCGACTGCAAGCCTGTTCTAAAATTTCAAGTGTTTCGGATAGATTCGCTTGATCCGGATCAATCGCAAGGAGATGTATGGCAGATATGACGGTCTGTGTGGTCATGATGTCTGGTTCAGTGGTTGTACCTGAAACGAAACGCCGCCTGAAATCAAACATTGACGTATCACGTGAAACTGAAATGCAAGTTTGTGTCTCTTGCTTCATGAAAAGTGAAGATTTAGAAATTGGCAAGTATGATACCGGTAATTGCCAAGATTCACCCAGGAATTAGAATTACTCGCATTCTTATGATTTGCAAGAACTGAAGTACATGCGGACACCAATAGATCCTCCCATCCCCATAAACTATCACTCGACCACAATACCGGGCCGTTTGCGACACCATTGAAGTATCAGATCTGCAACCCGCTGCACAAACGTATCGTATTCGAGGTTTTTGTTGGGGAAGAAAATCCCACAATGAGCATCGACCTCGTGCACCGCTCCAGCTACGGCTACTCTCTCCCAATGCTGCCTCGATCTACTTGAAGGAATGACTATGAATCTTCTTGGAGTAGATGGAGACTTGCATCCTTCGGACTCCGTTGTTACATTATCCTTTTCATTTGCCTTTCCTTCTGTTTCCTGTGCTTTCGACTGTTGAGTGACCTCGTCCTTGCTCCTCTTGAACAGTTTGCGAGGTTCATTTTTGTTAGTCCTCTCACGCTTTGATTGTTCACGAGATCGAGAGGGATGTAAGGGAGGAGGTGGAGGAAGCTCGCTGGCGGCAGTTTGAGGATCCTCATCACCCGTGCGAATGCTGATAGAGGTATCCACTGATAACCTTGAGCTTGATGAATCCGCAATAATCTCTTCTTCTGCGATATTATTTGCGGAGTAGTGCTTTGGAATGGGGAATGAAACTTCTGGATCGTTGGATTGATTCTGAACGCTTGGATCTGCTTGATTGTTTAGGAGCGGATAGATAGACTCGGAAGGGAGAGCGATGTTCTGATTGTCTGAAGGTGTGATTTGTGTAGGGTCAGAGGCTACGTCGGGGACTGGAAAGCCGATGTTGGGGCTGGAAAGATTAAGTTGAGCGGTCAAGCTATTGGGTGGCTGGAGACCGCCTTGATCTTTTTGAGTTTGTTGTAGTGTTGGGGTGCTCTCAGAATGCCTGATAGTAGGTCTCTCAGTTATGCCCTCCTCGGTAGTAGCTTTTGAAGGTACTGTCTCAGTATAAAAGTTGATCCAGTCTCCCCCTTGCCAATTTTCAAGCCTTTTATAGCGAGATCTCAGTTCGTCGAGATCTAGAAGCATGGATCCGTGCTCCCAGTGAGAAACAGCCCAGTTCTTCATGGCGAGGAGGGGTTCGTCGGCATGTTTCTTGAAGAAGTGTAAGCTAAGAAAGGCCTTTTAACACACTATGAGAATGTTATATAAGAGATACTTCTTACGTGTTCTCCCACATTGTTGGACCTGGTGTTAGGTCAATGAACGGTGCGATGGATAGCTCGGATAGACGTGATGAGACAGATTTTGGTGAAGCAGGTAGAGCACTAGACGATCCATTGACTGATGTAGACATGTTAGCATTGATTGTTTTTCATGTGAGTGTGAGGCATTGGACTTACTGCTCTTTGGAGAACCATTATCTGATGGATGCGCCACGCTAATCTTGTCTGTGTCATTCATGGCATGCTCCGATTCAGCTCCTTTGTTTGGAAAGAGAGAAACAATTCCAGAAACAATCACGTGTGGGTGAATTCCTAGTATAACATACGGAGATCAATAGGTACAAGGAGATGGAGTGCAAGAACGTCATGGCTTACCCAAGTAAGGAACATCGCAAGCTAGTAAACCTATTATCTGACTACTACCAGGTTTAGTTTTATACTGCAGAGCAGCCTCGGCAACGACAAATCCGCCTAGTATAGCGAGTGGTTAAATGAGCATCGTTGGTACCATTTGTGAGGGTGAAGTCACTTAGTCACCTAGTGAGTGGCCTATCAGGATTATATAACCAGGATCAAGTTTGTCTATCCATTCTATGAGCTTTTGTACCGAGTACTGAAGTGCTTGTCTTGACTTGTAGGTTGGGTATATATGGCTCTGCAGACTAGGGATGGAATCTTGTAATGCAATATGGACATGGGTTGGAAATCGTTGGAAACTTGTATGGTCACCTCGGAAGCCATGAACAAAGACAATATGGAGAATAGTGTGTCGCTGCGTATTGAGAGCCATTGAAGACTACGAGTAGCTGCAAAGCATAATAGCGCAAACCAGTACCGCAGCAAGAGTGGCGATGATGTCGGACTATCAAGCCACTAAGTCCGACGACACAGGTACGGATTTCTCCGAACTGCCCGAAGAAATTCTTCAAAGTGACACGATCCAAAGGGTCATGATCCGAATTTGAATAGAAAAAATAGAGTCAGAAGGACATTCAGTGATATTTTTCAGCGACCAATAGAAACGATAGAAAATAAACGCTTAGTAATATTCTGATGACATGATTTGGACTTGTGGTCTGAGTTCTAATATTCTCACACTTGAACCACGACTTTGCAGCATTCAGCAGCCCACTCTAGGCAACATACTCACACCTTAGAATAGCTAAAGAACCCAAGTATGGCAACTAACACTTGGCCGCAACCACTAAAGTGGGTCTAGCATTCGCTCTTAGTTGTTGATGTAAAAAACTCCAACTATCTAAATAGGGACTGGGTTACCAAGTGCTTACAACAGATAAACCTGCTACCAGAACCTATTAAATCAGAAGCTCAGGCAGAACTAAAGGATAAGATTGCAAATGCTTATGCCAAGAAGACTATGTGGACAATTGACTGGAGCACACAGGAGCTTGAGTGGTACTTGGGTTTCTTTGTTCGGTTCCGCCACTCTTCCGTCATTGATACACGTTCCCGCATAGCATGAAGCCCAAAACAGCCAAACGGAAAGTGTACGTCTATCCCTCTATCCCGCTATTCTGCTCTCTGTCTTCACAACGCTTGACATTCCCGCAGGGGTGTTGACACAACCGGAAATCCGATCAAAAAGACCAAGAAATCTACCCTCGCTGCATCTCTCCTGTCATCCGAGACAGACGACCGCTTACAACAACGAGCTCGGAGATTCGAACGAGAACATGAAATTGAAAGGCAAAAGCAATCTGGACAGCATCAGTCACCCGCTTCGTATTATTCACGTCATGTCAACCAAGCACCTCCTCAATCAAGCTTAGAGTCTCGTATGTCAGGACTAACTACTTCTTTTAGCTTTACACCTCGTCCTGTGAAAGGACAGGCCCGTCGCAAGTATATGAATTCAAGTATGGGCTATGATGAATCCGAAGACGTTGCCGATCCAGTAAGTCACACCTATTCGGTTTATCCGTTCAGTACATTGATTCTTTGGTCAGAACGTTATAGATTGGGATCGTTATACCATTGTTGGAAAGTCGACTAACTTATTCAAAAACTATCTAAGACTCACTTCCGTGCGTGACATCATTACCGGTCTTATGAACTAACATGTTTGATTCATGCTATTGCGTAGGAACCTGATCCACGAGATATCCGACCTTATCATATACTACAACAAACTCTCACTGAGCTTAAACGGAAGTGGAAGGAGGATGCCAAATATCCTTGGATTTGCGACCAGTTCAAGTCTTTGCGTCAAGATCTCACGGTAAGTCCTCTTCTCCTATTTTATTATCGCGTGATCAGATGTGACTGCACAAAACGTGGTATAGGTCCAACGAATCAAGAATGAGTTTACTGTTCAAGTATACGAGATCCACGCTCGCATGGCTTTGGAAAGCGTGAGCGGTTCCTTTTTGTTGTTTGCTTATATCCGGCTTCTCTCACCACCTGCACTTTCAGGCGGATCTCGTGGAGTATAACCAATGTCAATCGGCACTACGCCACCTTTACGAGTTAGGTATTCCAGGCAAGAGTGAAGAGTTTCTCGCATATAGAATTCTTTATATGCTACATACTCGCAATCGATCCGGTGCGTACTTTGACTCTTCGTACTTCTGATATTCAAATTCATGATCGTCCACTTTGTTTCAGATTTAAATCGGCTCATGTCGTCACTAACCCCACAGATTAAAGCAAACCCAGCTGTGAAGCACGCCCTTGACGTGCAAGCGGCTCTCGCCACAAACAACTATCACGCGTTCTTCAGATTGTTTATGAACGCGCCAAATATGGGAGCCTATATAATGGACCACTTTGTGGAACGTGAGAGGATAGCTGCACTATGTGTCATGTCCAAAGCGTGAGTTACGTTTAAATTTCAATGACGTACAGATGCTTATTTTATATATCAGCTACCTTTCTCTCCCTTTATCTTTCATCGCAAACGAGCTGGCGTTCGATACTCCCACAGATGCGCACACCTTTTTATTCAATAATGGAGCGGCTCAGTATGTAGTACCTAAGAACGGAGGATCAGGAGGAAGTATCGCGGATGGGACGAAAATGATTGACTGCAAGGCCGCTCACAAGCCACTACTAACAACATCGGAAAAGTTCGCGCGTCGAGTCAACATCAAAGGCGCAATATGATCTCGACAAATTCACCCCACCTCATCCCGGAAAAATGAGGTGATCTGCACATTATGCACGCATGCATTCTCAGACGCATTATTTTCATCTACTCCCTCACCCGACCCTCTGATATTCTTTCGCCATCCTCAACTCGCGGAAGTTAGTATTGTGCTGCCTCGAAATTGTTGTTACGTGGCGCGAGATATTAGTGGATCGGATATGGTGAAGAAGTAGAGATTAGAAGGAGACGTTAAGACGGTATGCATCCATTGGTTTCATTCTTGGTTACAGTTTGACGGGTACGACAACCGTTGATTCTGCTTTCGGAATTTCGCTATCCCTTTTTTTTTCTCTTTGTCTTCTTTCTTCGTTCAAAGTTATCCCAGTCGTATTACATATGTCATCGGTAGTAGATACATCAATAATCTACGCACATTGCCTCCCTTTTGTTTGGTCCCCACTTTTTCAATCCCTCATGCGAGCTGGCATGAATCGCCGGACGATCACCTCTCGAACGGAGTATTGAAGCAAGCATTCTGGCGACGATGGACCATCGGGTGTGTTATTGGCACGCATCCGCTTAATTGAGGGTATGGTCACATATACCAAAACGAGCGTCTTGGCACGAGAAAAAAGAGCAATTCAGCAACGAGGCGCGCGTGGAGCAAGTTTTTTTTTGTTTATGGAAAACTAAGTGGCTACAAACCTTTTTAACTTGAGAATTGACGCGATTGATAGTGCTGAACCAGGACCAGTCGAACGGTTGAGTGTTTGGCAACTCAAATGGCGAAGTTCGAGAGTCTTCCTCGTCTTCATACGTTGGACAAACGACCAGAGCGAACCTGGAAACGTCCAGAACGATCATAGTAAAACACGAGGCATCGCGGGGAAACTAAGAAAAACCTTGCTTACTCGGCGTGATGAAACACAGGTCCCTTTTTGTACAGCAGGTAGTCGACACAAAACTTGATACCTCCTTTGACTACCCAGCCTAGCGAACGGTAATGATGGTATACAGCATAATATACCAAAAACGGATTATCCCATCTTCTGGTTTGATCCTGGGAAGCAAAAGGGAGTGAAGAATCTAAAAGGCTATAATAGAGGTTTTGAATGGAGAGATACGTATTCTATGAAAAAAATGACGAAGGTCGAGTGTTGGGTAAAACATAACCTGTTTAGGAATATGGTGAGAGAGAAAGACGAACCGTCATTGGGTCGAGTATTCGGAGACAGCCGAGTGACCACGCAAGAAAAAATGCCTCTTGGTAAGTTAACTGCAAGTGCTCCATTCTCTCGAGATCAGAATCGATCGTTATGTCTTGCACAACCTCCTGTTCGGTGGACCTTGTTCCTGTGGATACCTTAACCTCCTCCGGAACCGCTGCCGGATTAGCGGACGGAACATCGGAATGTAACGGAGGAGATTTCGGTAAAGAAGGTTTTACAGGGTCTGAAGGAGTATTGGAGGTGGTGGAAAGCTGTGGTCGGTGAGGTTTGTTCACGGAAGGGATGAACCCCAAATCTGTTATTGGAGGGAGTACGCCAGTGGCAGCAAAAATTGCCTCCGCCTCTGCTCTTGCGGCTGCCATGGCGTCGGCTCGTTCCGCCTTGAATTTCATCCGCTGCTGACGTCTTTTGGCCGTGAGTTCTTCGGCGGTAACAACTCCTATGTAAGAGAAAAAGATAAAGGTTCAAAAGAATAAGCTTCAGGAATTGAACCTTTTTAATGATTAAAGGTGCAATGTTATGCCGAGACTCGCCTTGCGTGGATCCATTCAACTGATTGATGTGACGGGTGAGCCAGCTGGGTTCACTGCGTGACAAGGTTCCTTTTCCAAAGAAACCGCGTTGCCATAGTATCATAGTATCATGAGCATTAATTATCCATACAGATCTAGATGCGGTATCCAACACGCCGACGCATTCTGGATTTGAGAGGATGGTTCTGTTGCTCTTGTGGGAGGCAAAGACGTGCCACTTGTGAGATGGTGGCGATGAAGATGGCGGGTTGGAAATGAGAATTGGCAAGAGATGTTGATAGACGGAGAGCTCCTTTTGACGCTTTCCCCTTGGCTTGGATGAAGTCATGGTGAACGATGAAGAGTCAAGACCCTGTTGTTGATGACGGAATATTCGAGCCAAACTCCGTACATTCCAAAATTGTGAATTCCAAAATTTTGAATTCGACCATATTCACCACCACCTTCCCTCCCAAAAAAAAAAATGAGCTTCACAGACTTTTACAAGGACAAGAACTCTGTTGGCTCTGACAATGAAGATGCTACCAAGTACTTGAAACATGCTCAGTTCAGTCGTGGTGATGGACCATCGTCGCCAGACGCGGTGACAGCGTCGGACCTGCTGAATACAGCAGCGTTTGACCCTTCACGGCTTCATCCGATGGCAGCGATTGGAGACAAGTTGGATTACCTTTTACTTGACGACGAGAAGACGAATCAACTCCCAGGTGCTACCACTGCTCTCCCGAGTCGTGGGTGGAGTGACGACCTTTGTTATGGCACTGGTACAACTTATTTGACAGGTTCGTGCATGTCTTGAACTGAACACAATCAGAGAAAGCTTATTCAATTTTCATGATTTCTTATCTTTCAGGCAAGTAAACCTCAAGGTAATCTGGATGATCGCCATGCTGATACATAAAAAAATTCCAGGCCTCGGTGTGGGCGGCGCGTGGGGACTGAGAGAAGGTGCCTTTAGACCTTTGGCCGTATCAAACGCAAGGTTACGGATAAACAGTATTCTCAATTCTGTAACGCGAAGGGGAGCTTTCATGGGCAATTCTGCCGGTGTCCTGGGTGAGTTTCGATCAATTCTCTAATCGTGATTTCGAAGTAACGCTCATTCCATCTGGCATCATAGCATTGATCTATAACGGAATCAACTCATCGATAGATGCTTGGCGGGGAAAACACGACGCGTGGGGAAGTATGGCTGCAGGAGGCATAACAGGAGCTCTATTCAAGTCCACCGGTATGTCATAATTCACTTTCGCCTCATGTGGACTCTGTCGCGTTCGCTGCCATCGCAATTATACGGAAATTCGCGGGCAGTGCAGCGACCTCCGGATGGGACATCCGAAAGGCCTTTCACCTAGATTCATCATAACTGACTGAAAATCATTCTCCGTAGCTGGTGTCAAACCAATGATTGCTGCTGCCACACTTATGACTGGTGCCGCGGGTGCTTGGAGTTATTTCAAACGTGTTATGCTATAGAGCTCGGTTTACCATTATTGTCTCCACATTCCTCCTGTTTTTTTATTCGCGTTTAAGCCTTTTCTTAATTCATCCCCAGGTTTGGTACCGGACCGGGTTATTGGTGAGAGATACGGGGTTAGAAAATTGAGCGTGTAATCTCCACTGAGGCGCGCGGCTCGAAGCCGTAGATGGAAAGCACCGTATCGAGAGCCACCTTCGTGCATGACGGCTCCCCCATCACATCAGGGAACTGAAATTTGGCATATCTCTGGGTGCACAATATTCATCGGCTTGCGGCACCAAAAACTTACTGCGACGATGATGTGAATGACGATCGAGTTTTGATGGTTGAACCCGAAAGTCTATCGTTGCACATTATCTGTGTCTCAACTTCCCTACTGGGCAATCCCTCCACTAGTCTTAAAGGACAACGCTAGCAGTACCATTGCTCTGTATTCAGGCCTTTCTTTGTCCTTCTGTCCCTGTCACTCCTCTCCACACAGACTTACCCGACACTAGAGCAATCTCCCAATTAGCATAACTCGTACGTCCATTTGTGCTAGCTCCAGTTTTTCGCAATATCCAATATTTCGTCTCTCCCATATATTAGGACCCAACCTATATTCTTGGATCAAGTACCCAAACGACAGGCTCGTTACAAAAACCGAAACAAGGCTTCTTTTACACTTGTACTTTTCGTTCACACCATCTGCCACCTTGCCTTTCAACACCACTATGGAGAACAGCAATCAAGCATCGTCTCGCCGTTCTTCTAATGCATCATCCATGTCGGATTCTTCTGCCACGGGTGCACGCGGCGGTCAAATCGGCTTGATCTCACGTGCTAGTCCTCGAGGTTCCATCGCAGACAGTGATGTCTCCGACGTCAGCGAAGGGTGAGCTATTCGCATCCAAAGAGCAACTCAAAGAGACTAACCACAGCGTTATTCTATAGAGGGAGACGGTATCATCTCGAAGTCGTTCAGCATCCAGAGAGAACAGCAGAAATTGGGAGCGCTGCGGTTCTTTCTCGGATCCCGCTTTCACCGCCCCTCATAGTTCGAGTTACGGTTCAGGATCCAAGGGGCGCTGTAATATCTGGGTGCGTTTTTTGTCGCTTCATATTTGTGAATCATTCACGCCTGACTGACATTCAAACAAAAAAAATCCAATCCTTTGTGTCGGTTCGATCTGGGCATTTAGGCATACGGACATGCCGTTCCTCGCAGCTCATCTTTGGTTATATAATGAGGACGGAACCGAACCAGTGGATGTAGTCGACGGTCCTCCGTCTCCAGGAGGGACAAACACTACTCAGCGAATGCTATACGGGACTTTGGTATCGAGCATCCGTGAGTCCTTTTCTCGATCCATCGTGACCAAGCAGGCTTCTGAAATTCGATCGATATTCTTTTGGCCCTCTCGAAGACTCCTACAAGGATCTTCAAGGAAATCCAGGGATGTTTCTCATATTTCCTGACGTCAGCGTTCGGAGATGTGGAACGTATCGTTTACTAGTCTCGCTTATGAAGCTTGCCACGTGAGTTTCAAATGATAATCAATCTGGCTATATTGCTTAACAGCCACTCATCGGAATATATCGACAGTCCTGCTGGAAGCACCGTAATGCCCGTCGGAATGGATAATACCACTTTGGCAAGCGTCCGCACTCGTCCCTTTAACGTGGTTTCCCAAAGCGAGTATAGTGCACCTCGTACGTTTAATGTCTCTTTATCTTGATTAGGTAGCTTATTCCTAACGTACCGTTTACTTAATCAGCTCCAACGGCGTTAACAAACTCCTTCCACAGACAAGGCGCCAGAATGTAATTAAGCGTTTCTTTTGTTTTCCCATCTCCATTGATCGTTATCTTGATCTTTGGTTGGGGCGTGATAACCGCTCATACTGACTTTTTGTGGTTTTATAGGTACATACATCCCCGGTAATCGGATCAACGATTATTGGCGATCCGCAAATGGTAGCGGCTGTACGTCAAGAATGGATGGAGTACTCGGGAAGCGATTGGATTGGGGTGTCGAAGATTCCCGGGAATGGTTTTGGAAATTTCTGCTTGTTTTTGTACTTGCCTTATTCAACCTATTTGAACGCAAATCGGGGGCGCTGGTTGACCTCGAGGCGAATAAGCTCTAATGAAAACCTACCACTCGGTGGGATTTTTCTACCACTCTTCTGATGAGACACGATGCAAGCTGGCTTTGAATAGCCACATGTACGTACAATACGGAGCTCGCGCTTTGATATCCAGATAATGAAGCATATTTGGAGGACCCTCTTTGCTGCCAACCTCGTGGTGTAAACAAACAACTCGCCTCCATGCTTAAATTTACCCGAATATGCGTCCGTCAGATCTTGATGGATACGATGACGTCCAACTCAGGAATAGAAGGGAACGTGTTTTCTCATGCTCATCATCGTGATATCCTGAACAAAGAGGCTGATCAAAGGTTGGTTTTTGTATGAATGACACTAAGAAACCACCGTTAGTACAATGTGACGCATAGTGCGGTTGGCCTTATCAAAAAGACTACTGTAGATCACGCCAATTTGGCCTCGCGTGAGCTCTAGTCTCATCTAATCCCAGCATTGGTGTTATCTGCCAAGACCTTGTGCTCTCAGAGCAAGCGTAGTGTAGTACAAAGGTGCATGTTATAGAAATATGTGGCGTATAGAAATAAAGGATGGTATACAGTAATATGTGAAAGCGTCATAGATGTGAGATATGCTTTTAGGTCTCAGTAGGATTAAGCTTGATCAACTTGAACTATTGTACGATCTCGGGGATCACCGGCCCTGTCCGCCCATTGGTTGACCTCGACCAAGTCCACTCATTCCGTGAGCAATGGTTCCGTTCTGAGCCAATTGGTTAAGTTGCTGCTGTGGTAGGGGATAATGACGTGGTAGGCGCCACCCTGCGGCCGGTATCCCGTGTAACTGTAATGGAAAGTTCGGAGTGGGTCCAAGATTCATACCTTGTTGTGGCTGTGCAGGTTGTGGTTGAGCGGACTGCTGCCGCTGGTGCAGAGCTTGTGCCTGAGCCTGGGCAAAAAGAGGTTGTTGCTGAGGTGGTGTGTTGACTTGTTGGGATGATGGAGGCCTTGAGGGTACTCGGGAATGAGCTGGAAGGGGTGACGAACGGTGCTGTGGTTGCGGAGATGGCACGTGAGTGGGTTGTTGGAATGGAGATTGAGCTTGAGATGGCAGAGCCATGCCCATGGCCATGTGCTGCAGAGGTGCATTTGTGAGCTGACCATGAGGATTTACTCTCATAACTCCACCTGGCCGATTGAGTTGTTGCATGTTCAGATTCAGCGCATTTTGCTGTTGATGCTGGATAGCAGCTTGCTGGAATTGTAGAGGGATACCAGGATTTGGTATCGGTGCAGCTTGAGCAGGAGATGGGGATGGAGCGGCATGCGGCTGTGATTGGTTTTGTTGTTGTTGTTGCTGCTGCTGCTGCAGTTGCTGCTGACGTTGGAATTGTGCCACCTGTGCCTGGGCAAGCAATGCTGCGGAATGTGGAAATTGTTGGACGGGATGCTGCTGAAGAGGTGTAGGGGCAGTTGGCGTGGGTGTTTCCGACTTCGGCCGCGCTGCATTGGGTTGCTGAGGTACCACAGGCACTTGTTGCATAGGAATATGATTGAGCATAAGCCCTCCATTCTGGTTCTGGTTAGGTGGCAGCGGTATCGGCGTTGGTTGGGTGGCGGGGGAAGGATATGACACTGGCTGAGCGGAGGGCTCCTTTTTAACAGCCGCCTTTTTAGCTGCTTGTTGTTTCTTCTGCTGAGGGATGGGAACCACCGTCGAAGGCGCTAGTTGATAAGCTACAGGCTGAGGAGGTGGTAGAGGTTGTGCAACTGGGGCTGGAGATGGTTCAGCAGATTCGCTCGCCTTCTTCATCGTCTTCTTTTTGGCAGGTTGCGAAGATGGTGGTAATCCTACACTTGTGCTAGCCTTTCGTTTCGCTTTCCCCCCAGTGGCATGATCCAGTTCTAGAGGTTCTGGCGGTTGTGGCGTCTCGGATGGTTCAGATTTCTTTTTGGCCTTCTTTATTTCAGAACCTTGCGATGCAGCAATAGGGGGATTGGAAGTTGCCGTTGCAACCGGTACTGTGGCCTGAGACGCTGCAGGATTGGCTTCTTGGCTTTGAAATGAAACGGGTCCGGTAGCATTTCGCCGCATGATAAACTCATACAACCGAGAACTATCGTGATATCAGCAAAGAAAATGGTCACAACGTAACAGGGACGCTTACGAAGGCATTGGGTGAGGATGCATGAGTGACATAAGTTTGACATGACGAGCTTTGGCAGCGTCACCACGAGAGTTCTCCTCATCTTCATCTTTGGCTCTGAATGCAGCTGGTGGTCTCAAAGCACTACTACGCATAGCAGTGTTCGCTATGCGCGTCACTAGAGGATCGGGATCTAAGCAGAGAGGACCTGCCGTCGCTGCCTGCATACGGGATATTAGTGGTGATGATGCCTGAGTAAAGAATAGTACTGACTAAATATCTGGCTTCAAAGTCGAGGGCAATATCATCGGAGAGGACCTTTCCAGACCGCTCATACTGCAGGACAATATCGGCCCATAGCGTTTCTGCACTCGGAACGAGGAGAACGCGTTCTCGAGTCGGGGTGCTGCCAGAGGGCACCCTATGATCAACTAGCTCAATGATAAGACATCCTATCATTCATGGTGAGTTCCGATACTCTAATGCATTTGACAATTCAGCGTCTTACCTTCATAAAAGGTAACTCCATGTTGATCGAGTAATTGGAGCCAGTCGGTTGGTATCCTCCTCTCTCTTATATCATCCAGTAAGAACTAGGGGTAAATCAGTAATGACTTCAGCTTCTTTGAGTGATGGGGTTCACCGATATAGGGGTGTGGTAAAGATTCGGTCTAGAGTTGTTGATTAACCAGTGCTCTTGATAAAAGTGGATGGTGAACGACGGCGGGCTATCGGCATGATGACTGAGGATTTGCTCGTGCAGTCGTTCAGGGTTATACAAACTCATGCGAGTTAACAGACACAGGCGCTTTGAACGGAAGAAAGACGTGGGACAGAATCGACGTGGGGCAAGTGGTGTTTGTTTTGCCCCAAAATGGTCCAAATCCCACGGTTCAAGTTCGCTAGCATGCCTCCCCGTCTCCCTAAGCCGCTAAGTAAAACCCCTTATTTCTCTCTGGATGCACCGTTGACTGCAAGGAACCTGGCCAAGTTAAAGGAGGTGATTTCAAGTCAATATACTCCAGAAGATGAAGCTTCAAATGGATCCCGGCGTGCAGCTGTGCTAATCCCTCTTTGCAATGTGGAAGGAAAACCAGGTATCTTATATGAAGTGCGAGGAAAGCTAAGGCATCATGCTGGAGAGCTGAGGTGATTGAATTTTGAGATCTCCGTAGAGTGTTCTCTCATCCCATTTGTTATAGTTTTCCTGGCGGCAAGATTGATGAGGTAAGTGAAACATACAACACGAAGACAACCTGATCTTCATGAGCCATCTCGAATGTCCTAGTCCGACTACTCCCCACTTGCAGCAGCTCTGAGAGAAACGCAAGAAGAAATCGGAATTCTTCCAAGTCAAGTGGAAATCCTTGGGAGAATTGGGCCTTCGGTGCTGAGCTTGAACGGCCTCCGGGTCTTCCCATTTGTGGTGTGTGACCTTTCTTCATTATTCGGTTCGGCAACTGACGATACTTGAAAGGGATTCATTCACCCTGCACCGTATGTGCCAGCTTCGGAACCATCAGATGATCCTTTGCCATCGCTAGATCTGACCTCACTGATTCTTTCACCAGCTGAGGTCATTCATGCTTTTCATCAACCAATTTCTTCCCTCGTTGACCCCACACTCCTACGTGAACATTCCTTTCGGGGCGGGAAACCTTATTATGCTGCTGATGCAACACAGAAGGTTGCGGGGCTTGACTTACCCTTAACGAAGCTCACAGACGAGGATGAAATTGGGTCAACTGGCGTGGCGGGGAAGGTTGAGATATGGGGTTTAACGGGATGGTACACCAATGTGTTGCTACGAGTGCTAGGACTTTACCAATGACATTGAGCGAAAAGGCTTGTAGATGTTGAACGTATTTTCATTTAGAATACATAGCGTACACAAGTATCCAATAAACATGGAAGTAGAGTATAAGAACGGGACAATGCACATTGACTTTTAACACGAAAGATGGCTACCGGATTTGTCTACGCTGTCTGACCTGGTGTAACGCTGACACGATTTCTTCTTTAATGGCAGATTGCTCGCGCCAGGCATCGCTGGCTCGCCTAAAGTAATCGGTTATGTCAACCACTGAAGTATACGAATCCATCAGGAGGCTTACTTGGTACGAATCAAAAAGACAACTGCGGTAGCCACAGCTTTGAGCGTGATACGTCTGGGTCGAGCTTCCGGCTTCGGGAAGCCAATCCTCGCAATAGCAGCCAGGATCCGTTGTTCACTGGAAGCTTTGTTAGCTATTCATCCAACTGGTAGACATCACGTTCTGACTCACCCTTCTTCGAGAACGGAGATAATTTGCAAGAGATAATCCTTTTGATAGACAAGTGCTCCCCGCGATCGAGATTCTCTTGTGATCCTTCCTTTGAGATATCTACACTGGGCAATAAGTCCTTTGGATTCGGCTTTGTGCCGCAATTGCAACGCTTGAACGATTTCCTCAGAGCTAGGAAATGATGCTCACGTCACATCTCTGATAGCAAAGATTAATGTAAGAAACATACCCTTGGGGTATCGGGCAGATGTGATTTGCGGCGTAATCCTCAATCTTGTGCTTCTCGCGCCGAACTTCATCCAGGTGATCCTTGAGCATCATGTTTTGAGTTTGGATCTCGGAAAACTCCCTCTTTCTTGTTTCTTCTTCAGCTCTAAGCTCAATCAAATCGCGACCGAATTTCTCGGCCTCCATACGAACGTGCTGAAGATCGCTTTCCAACGACGTAATGATGGCTTGAGCATCTGCGATGGCTGATGCCAGCTCTCGATTAGGTTCCTGGCTGGCTGTGGCCATTGCCTTCGAGGACTGTCGGTGACGCGAGCGACGATTGATGGACTTTCGAAGTTCGTCGACTTCGTTTACTTGAAGCTGCAGCTTATCCTGAGTGCTGGCATGCGCTACTCGAGCGGATGAAAACTTTTGACGAGTGGAGTCCAGTTCCTGATACAATCGCGTAAGCCATCTAGTTAGTCAGATCTGAAGTGGGAAAGGATATACCTTCGACATCTTGTCGAATTGCTTCTTCAGAGCCGAGCAGTCAGATGATAGAACGTCTCTTTCACTCCGCAAGCGTAGAATAGTATCCCTATTCTTCTGGACCTTTTGTTCCAAGGCTTTCACCTTCTGCTCTTTGTCGGAGTTCGCTATACAACAAGTCAGTGGTGCTCCACGAATATCAGTATCGAAGAAGTCTTACTCTTTAGCTCATTTTCTAGTTCTTGCTCTCGCTGCTTCGCACTCTTGAGTTGTGCCCGTACCTCTTCAAACATCTACAAGTATGTCGATCAAATGTTAAGGCACAGTTACGATGAAGCAATCCTCCCTTACCAACTCAGTCTGCTCGAATTTCTCCTTGACTTCGGCTGTTCCCTTTTCACTCTTGGCTTGGTCATGCGAAAGCTTCTTCATCTTTGACCTTTCGGAGTTCAATTGGTTCTCGAGCTCACGGGCAGTTCCCTGTGCTCGATCCAGTTCCTGAATTGAGTGAGTATGAATGAAGGTATAACCGCACAAGCGACAGGACTTACTGCTTGAAGATACTTCACTTGTCTTTCCCCATCATCCTTGACATCTTGAATTTCGAGATTCATCTTCTTCAACTGAATCGCGAGGTCTGCTTTCTGAGCTTCCAGAGCTTGCTTGGCCAACTTCAGCTTCTCATGCTCCTCATTCAGATGTCTAATAACACTGCGATTACCACTGGTGATGGGTGTCAATAAGACTCTGTCGATGCTATCATAAATATCACTTACTCAGAACTGGCGGCAGAGGAAACCGAGGCACCGAGGTATCGGCTGACATCGCCTCTCTCTCCACAAGTACGGCACCTCCATCTAGTGAGTCGTTCCTTGAGGCGATCCTCTTTGCCTTTCAATATCTCGACCTCGCTCTCCAATGATGTGAGTTTTCCTTCAAGGTCACTGACAGTAACCTTTAATTTCATGGTTTCGCGACCAGCTTGTTGCAGTTTGTCCATCTTGTCATCGACCTTGTCATACGCTTGCACAAGTTCATTCTGCATTTTCTCCAGCTGCGAAAGGATAGGAGAGATGCCGCTCATTGAAATTGTTGTTTGGTTCAAAATTGAAGGCTAAAACGAGACCCGGATGATTAGACCGAGTGCATAAAATCAAGTGCCAACGAGCTCACCTCTTTGAGTCCAATCCCTGGAGTCTTTGGAGTTCTAAACTTAATCGACTGCCGCAGTCTGGCTGGAGTAGTACTATATCCACCACGAGTTTTCCTTCCAGGTGTTGCCTCATTCTCCATCACCGATCTGATCGACTGGTTGACACCTTCGCCGGCTATCAATGCATCCTTCAAACTTTGGACGAGTTCTCTTAGCTCCTGTCGTTCCTTCCTAAGAGCCACTAGTTCCGTCTCTCTGCCTTCCATGACGACCTTGCGGATCTCATATCCACCTTTCAAGTCACCCTCCAACCGTCCGATCTGCTTATACGCCTTGTCCAGTTCGGCCTCGAGCTTCGATACGACCTTCTCATGTTCGTTGATCGGCATCTTATCCTCGTCATCTCCACCCATGGATTTCTCCAAACCCATGGAGTGATGTTGTGCTTGAGCCAGCAAACGCTCAACATCATCCTTTTCTCGACGGAGGACACGCTCTCTAGATTCCATCTCTCTCTTCTCGATTTGCCATTCCTCAACGCGTTCTTCAGCTCTCTGCAAAGCACTCTCCATCTTCTTGACGCGGGTTTCGGCACGTTGAACCTCCAACTTGGAAGCATGAACTTCGGCTTGCAACGTCTCACAGCGATTGAGTACCTCCCTGAGCTTATCACTCTGCAAGACAAGCTCAGAGGATGTGCGTTCAATCACTTCCCTCAGTTCGTCCAACTCCTTCTGCTTTTCATCGGCCTTCTTCTGCACCGAGGCTCGGATAGACTTTTGCTCATCTATGCGTCCTTCCAGATCAGCAACAGTTTCCTCCAGACGTTCAATCTCCTTTCCCTTCTTTGAACTAACAACTTCCAATTCTCTTTCCAAGACGGCAACGCGTGCAGCAAACGCCTCCTTCTCCCTTCTAAAGAGCTCAGCTCTCTCCTCAGCCAATCTGATATTCTCTTCCTCGACGCCACTAGCTTCCAAGCGCACTCTAAGAGCTTCAGCTTCCGCTACCTTTGCAGCCAACTCCGATTGTAATCTCGCGGCTTCGGCAATACTCTTGTTCTGTTTTTCCTCTATTTCCATTACGAGATTAGTCGTTCCCTTCTGTATGGCATCCTGCGAGGCTTGATATTTTTCTTTGAGTCGAGCTTTCGACTTCTCCTCGGCCTCCAGCTCCTCCCTGGCTTCAGCCAGCTTTTCGTCCTTCTCAGCGAGCTTCTTGTCATATTCATCGAATGCGTTCTCGGCGTCGGTCCTGTACTCCTCAAATGCGTCTCTGAGGTCACTGAGTTCTTTTTTGACCTTGTCTAATTCCGACAAAACCTCTCTTCCATCCTGGGATATGCCTTCCTCAAGTTTATCGATCCTAGCTTCCTTCCTCTCTACGCCATCTTTCAACATCGAAACCAAACTCAATAACTCCTCTTTCTCGTGATTAAGCCTCTCCACTTCCGCCATGAGATGTTCTTGATTATTCATGAGCTGAGTATTTTCCTCTCCCAGCATCTGATTCAATCGATGAACATGACGGTTCACCTTGACCCTGTCCAACCGACCATAAGCATCAGCAATATGATCAAAAGATGCATTTGCTCGTGGATGAATCGTGAGATCGTGAGATGAAGCGGTGGATATATAGGATCCGTCAGGTCCATTCCCTTGAGCGGACAGTTCAGCAGCTAAGAACCCAGGAAGAGAAAACCTAGCGCCCCGAATAGGCTTGGGATGGGGTATGGGGGTTTTCATCTTTGGACGTGCACTCGACGTAACCAATGCAAAAGCTCGCTTGGAAGCAGGTGTTTGAAGAGAAAGAGGGCCCTGAGTAATTGTTTGAGCAGGGGAAGGAATAGGTGCGGGAGATGAGAACGCCCTGGCGACAGGACTGGGACGATTCTGAATCATGTGTTCTTGTACTGAGTTGGAGGATGTTAAGCTAGATTGAGTGAAAGATGAACTCCGATCTGAGGCTTGGGGACGTGGAGTCTGGTGCTGAGCATCTTCGCGGACCGAACTTGCACGAGGAGAGGATGTCCGGCGGGAGGATCGACTATGATCTTCCTCTTCTACTTCTTCTCCTTCATGTACGGGTCGAGAGGGAGTGGTGAGAGGGAGTGAGTGGACGCTAGGTGTTGCGTTGGAGGAGGAACTCGATTCTGAGCTCTGGGAATGTGATAGACTCGGTACACGCTGACGAGTACCTGAAGGCTTTCTACGAGAGATATTCGATCCCCATTTAGACGGATCAAATGGTGAAGCCTATTTATTGACGGAATTATTGAGGATCAGTTATAATGGACAAAGTTTGACGTACTCTTGGGGCAGACTTTATGCTAACTTCAAACTCCTGGTAGCTAGTTTCTGAGCTCTTTTGTTGGTGACCTGGAGAGTTTGATGGACTAATTGGTTTAAGAGCGTCCATGATGGAGAGGCCTTCCTCGTCCGAAGCTACCAGATCTTGAGCACCATCTCTTGAAGCTTCGATCTCCATGTCTTCGTCTTCGTCTTCATTATCGAATTGAGCACCCGAGATCTTGCTAACTTCAGGACTCTGATCGTCAACTTCTTGATCCTCCTCAGTAGTATCGGCAGATCTTGTCATAACGGCATTTGCGAATCGTACTCGACCAGGCGTGGCTGATACGCGAGGTGCAGGGCGTCCGTTTGGATAGGCCATAGGAGTTGATTGATTCCACTGATCGGTAGATTGCTTGAGGTCTGAATTGATGTGAACCTCTGAAATAGAGCGGTTGAAAGAGTCCTCTGTTTCATCTTCTTCAAATGTAATCGAGGGAAGAGAAGGAAGATCTTGAGCTTTTGCTTCATTCTCTTTTATCCTTCTTAGGATTCTTGACGGTGTTTCGTGGACATTCATCTCGTGAATCGTCCACAATTGGCTGTTGTAAATATGGATTGAACGTTGGACTGAGAAACAGCAGCGACGCGTTGTTTGTGCAAGGGGCGTCGAAGGGTGGTCACGTGATGGAGACCTCGATTGTTTTTCCCGCTTATTGCCGGTCACTTCACACTATGCACTATTACCTACACCAGCTCAGCTCTTAGACAAGCGCCTAGTAGTTTACTGAAACAGTAACCATTTGTCGTATCCCTGTGGCGTTACTCTTCCTTCATTACCTTAGTCATTCATCAATGAATCCGATTTCATTCCATCCTTTCAAAATGCATCTCCAGGGCAACTGAATTTCTTTATTAAATCAGAACACCTCTCCCAATATTTTTGCAAGGTCAGTCGGACTCTTGAGCCTACTCCTTGATGAGTTTGTACCGGTTGTCAAGTATCCGTAACATCGCCTCGGCTCCGCTGAAGTGTACTGATCCGAGCAGCAAACGTACTTGGTCTGTAAGTAATGTCTTTGCGGTCACAGCCCAAAATAGGGGGACTTGAATTCTTCGCCGCCCTCGCGCGTAGAGCGGCTAGGTAGGCAGTTTCCGGTGAGATTGTCAATAATTTAAATTGCCCTGCCTCCAAAAACAATACCACTAACCACCTCTGACCATCACTCTCTGAGCTACTCTTATCTTTCACCCAGTCAAATTATAATGCACGCTCAGTACGTGTTTACTGTTTTCATTGCTCTTGCAGCTTCTGCCGGGACGTCGCTGGCCGCTCCAGTGACCAACCTAGAAACTCGCGGTGGCCTTCAGTGAGTTTTTTTGGTCCCGAATGATAGTATAGTGAACTGAGTTTTGGTTTTTGAGAAAATATAATCCAACATCAGGAACACCCTCTCAACCACCTAACATTCCACGCGCTGCTGTGGTGCCCAAGAAGGCAAGAGATCTGCCGTTCGTCCCAGGAGTACCTACGTCTCCTTTAGCAACAAAAAATTTCGCAGGAAAATTGCTTATTGGGGGTGTTGCTGTTACGGCAGCCGTTGGATTCGGTGCCCTCCTCTTTAAAGCTATCAGTATTAATCCCCTCTTCAATCACAAAAAACGATCTCTAAATTCATCGGTGCCTGGGTAAGTTGACGATGCATTTCACTGTGCGAATTTTTCTTACAGATATCTTGAACCTTACAGAAGTGTATCGCTGAGCGAGAGCGCGGACGCAGTGAAGGAGATCGAGAAGTTAATGGTGCAAGATCCCGAGCAAGCCCACAAACTCATTGACGAATTGGAGACGCTGGGATATGCAACCGGAAAAGACTTGGTCAAATTAAGGGAGCTCGCTGATAAGTACGCAGGAGCAAGATCACGACCTACAAGACGCAATCTTCGCGACTTGGATTAATCTTCGCTTGTACCTGGATATGCTCCTCTCCATTATATACACAATAATCAACTCTTACATCGAATAATTACTCTGAAAGCATATCCAAGTACTTTCCATAACATTGAGGAGGAAGTTGAGCGGATGGGCGTCAGGTGTCATGAGCGAGGTCAGGGAGTTAATAATGTTGATATGAGATTACGGAGAAACCTCCACCTTTCTCCCGCCTTCTCGATCTTAGTCTTATTCCTCGAATCTCACGAGACGCTCTCAGGCGTCATTTTATTACCGGTTTTTTTCTTGTCACTTGATACTTCTTCGACAATACTAGTTTGATACCTTCGAGACCGGATGTCATTCTCCG
>WSTZ01000360.1:6248-20875 GCA_019632295.1 Tulasnella sp. 418 | reverse complement strand
ACATTGGGGAGGGCATCGAACCCAAGGCCTCCGCAGTCGTTGTTTGCCACCCAAGAATGTTATTGACAGGGGCTGGCATTGGGGTGTTATCGAGGCAGGCGAGTAAGTCTGCTACCGACGGAGCATGTGAGCCACCAAGGTTGGATGGAGATGTGAAGTCAGTTGGTGCCGAGATGGTGGGAGGGTGTGGGGAGAATAGTGGAGAGGATGTGGACTTCGCACTTCCAGGTCGACCTTCTGCTTCGCTGGGTGGAGAAGGCTCAGCAAGTGTACTTGGAGACCGGAGAATCTTTTCTGAGTCTTTCGAATCCGTATTGTTCAAGAGAGCCTCAAGACGAGCTATCCTGGCATTGAGCGTCGGTGAAAACGTACAATTTGGTGACATCTCTTACCAATTTTGTCCTCCAATTTCTGGATTTTCGCCTTAGGTCCCTCAGCAACTTCATGCGGATCGTCAAATGAACAGTCGGGGACAGGTCCAGTTGAATCAGGATGGGACTTGAGGGCATGAGCATGTGTCTTTATACAGGCAGAGCATGGCATTTGGGCATCACTGGAGCAACGTCATGAGTAAAGTAAATAAGTGAAAGGGTAATGAACCGACCATTTCTAGATCGAATCCAGCACACATAAAACCGGTGAATACTTTAGGTTATCTTCAAGTGATGTTAACATACCAGCTTTCTCTTACGACACTAAACGTGATTGCGACAGGATTAGTCACTCGGTAAAGGCTATTAGGCTAACATAGTGGATGAGCATACCTGATGACAAGCCTAGTTTGACATTTGAGGAGGTTTCTCAGTAAGGATGCCTATTGGCTTTGATTCATGGATATACAGACCTGATTTCTCTTCAAGACGTTCTGGGCTAGAACTGCTCCATTAGCGTTCGATGCAGCGGAACTACGTTGAGCAGGAGCTCGGGGCATGGTCAAATTTTCGACAAGGGAGTTGGTGGTCGCTGGCAAGAGTTAAGCTTCGAATGGAATGGATTGGTTCGACGAGCTCTCACCACGGGCTCGGGTAGGATGCCCGGCCTGCGCCGCTGTTACGCGTCTACGTCATTATGTCATCCGTGGGCTCGGCCATCGTGACCGATCACAAGGCTGTGCCGAATAACATGACGTAATGACAAACACTCCAACGATCTATTTTGATACTAGTATACAGGAAAGGCTATTTCACGATACATTCAGAACTTCATAACGCGACGCCCTCTGAATTCAAAATATTTCAGATCTAGAATAAAAGGACGGTATGACATAGGTGGCCTGACGATTGAGGAATTCACTTACCTCCTGGAGTGAAGCACCTGTGTCACTGCCATATCCGAAGTTTGGACCTGGGGACTTCCCTATTTCCTGTTGGTACATCTCGTCCAAAAGCTTCACTTGGCGATCTGCGGAGCTGCGTGCTCAGCAAGGATAGGGTTCAGCAATCGGACCGTAGAACTTACGCCCAATCATAGTACGTTCTCCGAGGTTTCCTAACATGAATCTTAACACGCATTATATCATAAGCAAGGAATCAAAGAATGCACGCAAGCAACACTTACTTTACTATTTCGAACTCTGATGTAATCTGAACCACCTCTGCCTGATTTCCAGCTGCGATGTAGGCTTTCAAAAATCTCACTAACGCTGTGCCACAAACCAACCAGCAAAACTAGTGTCTTATCAATGCCCCAGTCGCTATTCGAATACGTATCAGCTGAACAACTTACAGCAATTGCATGGTCCATCAGAAGAATATCGTAAGAAGTAGCTGAGATCTTGTAGATTAACTCTAGTATTGCTTTAGTTGCGGTTCGGATCTTTGATGAGGAGAAACAATTCGGAGATCCCATTTCTGCATGAGGATCGTGAAGAAGAATCATGGCACTAAAGAGACGTTATAATCCAAGTTGAAGCAAACGGAACAATGCGCAGAAATGTCTTACACGTGAGGTAACAAGTGGGCCATATATAATGTTGGATCAACTTTTCCCTCTTCTCCAATTGGTTTCTTGAATTCCGGTGGGAAACTCATCCTGAAAGCCGCAATCACGTTCTCCAATTGCTGAAATTCTGCCGTCTCCCTTGGATCAATAGATTCCCCATTCATGTGACTATATTTCATCTTGAACCGTATGTTAAATGTTTTGACCTTTCCGAGAAGAATTGTGCCTTTGACATATAGCGTGAATGAATCGGTGACTTCGGGGGGATGCGTAGTCAGCATTTTGGGTGTCATCAGCGTCTGCCGGTTGCTACTATTGACCCCGTTCTAAAAGATCTAGAAGTTAGCCAAGAGAAAATCAGCTAAGGATGTGTCATGATACACTCACCCCAGCTACCAGGTCTACGAGCTTGATAGGCAGAACTTGGCCAATATCTTCATCACTGGAAGGCAAAAATGAAAATCTTGTCTAAGGAATAAAAGATTGATTTATACTTTAGGCAAAGCGGCCATACGCTCCCTGCCGTAAAGAGTCGTTCCGCAGCATAGCATCTAGCCATGGCAGTAAGTGGTAATTCACAACTTGACAAAGCAACTGATAGCATGACCTACAGCCAGAATATTGTTCTACAGCAATGGATCATGAGTAAGTCTACGCAATGATGAATAATCAACGAATCACCTCTGATGCTCAAGTTCCAACTTGCTTTTTGGTGGGGGAAGTACAGTTAGTGCCCTGGCAGGAAGATATGAAACTGGAGTGTATCCCTCAGACGTATTCAGACCTAAGCAGCATCAGCAACAAGTAGCCCCATGCAAAATTACGCTTACCAAGGGGTACAAGCAGATGATGAACTGTTCCGACACCTATCCAGACCTGTACGAACGAATATGGAAGGACTATTTCGTCAAGAATTAATATACGTACATCAACGGAGCGTCCTGTACTATAATGGTACCATGTGGCTATTAGCATCGCTAAGGTTAATCTCGATGAGATGGCCACTCTGATGTAGTGAAAATCAGAATTCGATACCTTGCAGTAACTCAACCATTCTGTATCCAGATTGAACATGTCGCAAAAACGTCTGAGCAGCGAGTCGTGCATGCAAAAGACCAAACGAGAGACGGTCATTGTCGATAGGCTCCAATCCGGGTTTTCGATAAATGCCATTAGTTTGTAGCTGTGGCTTTGCTCTGGGTATGACACCACTATAGAATGAAGGAACCGCTGCAGCAATTATTCTTTCGTTTTCGGGCTGGTCAGTTATCATGGGAGTATACAGTGAAGCTACGGCGCATATAGCATGCAGTACCGCTGTATGTCTAATAGCGAGATTTTGTTAGATGCTCAATGTGGATTGTAAGTGTTTTGAATTACGCACGGAAAGTTTGGAGAGGAAGGATGATTGATCATTGCTGACATGAAGGTGGGCCGATGAAGGACGCGAGTTGCATGGGGAACACAGTTGAAGAAGGTGTCGATTAGGTGATTGAGAAGCTCTGGGGAAGGAAGATTATCTGGCCAGGAGGGATCAATTAATTGGAGAAACAATGGATTCGGTTCAAGCACAATTTGGGAGAACATCCCAGTTGAAGTGCCGGGTGAGGGTATCGGCATTGACGAAGTTGGTTCGATGATGGCAAACAAATCATTGATTGCTTGCGATGTATTAGAAGGCAGCACAGGCGGAACATCGGACAACATTGGGGACGGAAAAAGTGTTGGCGGAGAAGAAGCATTTGAGATCCTCGATGAGTAGCCGAAGGCGTTCTCACTATCATTCACAGTGTATGAGAATGCAGCGTTCTGATCGGCTATGCGTGACGGTCCTTTTTGCTCTTTCAACAAAGCCTCCAAACGATCTAACAAAGACGAAACATCAGAAAAGCATGTTTACATCGATACCGAACTCACTGATTTTCTCTTCAAGTTTTTGATATTTCGCATTGGATCCTTCAGCTACTTCATTCGGGTCGTCATAGAGACAATCCGGAGCAGGACCGGCAGTAGTTGGGTGGGTTTTCAAAGCATATGTATATGACTTGACACATGCTGTACACGGAACCTGGGCGTCACTAAGCAAGGATCCATAAGTGATCATCTTTTGAACGAGATTTCCATCGAGTTTTATTCTCACCATTTCTGTTTCAGACAAGTGGTCAGTACGTGGTTTCCCTACCAAATCCAACCACAAACTCACCAATTTCTTTCTTCGACACTATACATAAAAATGTCCAGTTGAGCAAGTTAGCTTCTTTTAGCGGTTTGGATGTATGTCAAATTCTTTACCTGATGACACGCCTTAGGAGTATTCAGCTATCAGCGCCAATTTATGGTTTGCAACAAGAAACTCAACTTGATTCCGTTTGAGGACAGTTGGGGCAGGATTTACCCCACTCGGGGAAGTCGCAGTCGCCGATATGTGGTTTCGTGTACTTGGAGCTTTAGGCATCGAAAGTAGCTCGTATCACTCGAGAAAATAACTGGTCTATCTTACAGTAGCAACACAGTAGAAACACAAGTTAGAGCGACACTTCCGAGAATCCCGGTTGCTGAGTAATCGTAGTTGGTGATCTGCAACCCAACGATGTCATGTTCGGCGACGAAGCGGTGTTTAGGGGATAAACGCCGTGTTTGGTCACAAAAAGTTTATTTTAATTTTGCACGTGCTTCGTACTCCAACACCCCCTTTTTATTCACACCTCTTCGCTCAAGTCACACTCTAAATTCTCTACTTCGATCATCTCTTTGTACTTGCCTGACTGAATTGAGGAGGATATGTCCTCCTCGCCTTCGGCCGCGGATGCAGTCGGACTACCTCCACGTACCACAACGCCGCCCCTGAACAGCAACGTTGTACCGAACACCTCACAGTACCTGGATTCCAACAATGGTGACCAACTCCAACGGGTGAATGAAAGCGAGGAGGATAAAACGGCTGATATCTATCGTGGGATGCATCGTAGGACCCAATCGTCCTCACATTCTCCTCCACCATCAGTTCATGGTTCTAGCAACACAGCTGCCTCCAGCTCTTCATCCAGCTCGAGTTCTACTGGTGGTTGGGGAAGGGGAAGAGGGGCATTAGCAGCATTGGTCGAGAAAGCTATTTCAAGATGGGCTCGTGGAACCTCTGATACCTCATCAAGTTCTTCGTCTTCGTCTTCCAGCAGCTCTAGCTCCAGCCGAGGTCGCTCGCGTTCAAAGCGAAGGCGATCATTCATGCGTCGATCAAGCACCACACTTAATGAGCATGATCTCTCACCAAGTCGCATAGCACGTGCCAGGCAGTTATTAGAACATTCTCGAAGACTTCCTCGGGAGTACGTTCTGTTCTTACCCCCCGCATTGGCACCTACTGTTCCTACCTTGGATCATCCACAATCCCAGCAACAGAGGGTCTTGCGCACTTCATCTACACGGCTCATCCTTGCCCAGTTGGAATCCATTCTGAAGCACCCGTCCCGGAATCCAACTCGTCGTCACAAAGCACCTCGGTCTTCAAACGTCGAACAGCGACCCCAAAGGCCAACACTCACTCGCGAGAGCGGCACCCTCGCGGATGGTGAATCACCGGTGCCTTCGGAATCGAAAAAGAGTGGGAAAGGGAAAGCTAAGCAGATCCCTCTCAACGAATCACCTTTGGGAGATATCGAAGAGCAGTCGAAGCATGCAGAGCTTTCTGATTCACAGAATCCACGAGCATGGTGGCTTGATGTCGCAAGTCCCACCTGGGATGACATGCGTGCACTCGGAAAGGTAACTTTGCTGTTTGTCTACCATTAGACCACGTACTTACATGTGCTCAGCTCCTGCATCTGCACCCATTAACTCTAGAGGACATATTGCAACAAGAACCTCGAGAAAAGCTGGAACTGTTTCCTCGATTAGGGTATTATTTTGTCGTATTTCGTGCCCTGGACTCAACCACAACCGGAGCAACTGTCTCTAATGAGATATCGGAACGTCGAACAACTGGCTCTAATATTAACTCGGTTAATGTCTATCTAGTGGTATTTCGGGAGGGCATATGCTCTGTAAGTTAGACTCAATTTGTTGGATCGGCCTATTTTCTGATTCGCAGAGCAGTTCCATTTCGAAGATATCTCTCCGCATTTAGAAAGGGTACGAAACAAGATACTGAAGCTTGAAGAAACTGTATGGATGACGTCAGGTAAGCTGCAGTTACATCGTCAGCGACTATGAGGCTTAGTTTGCGTCACCATAGATTGGCTTGCGCATGGTTTAATAGACTCCATTGTTGACGCATTCGTTCCTCTCATCGATAGCATTGAACGCGAAGTCGATGAATTAGACACCATCGTGTCGGATATCGATGCTGCCAAGTCACAAAAAGATATCAAGCATTTTCACTCGGAAGCGAATTTACAATCTGGCAAAACCGAAAAAGAATCGTCAGGTCAAGAAAAGAAGGAATCGTCAGATAACTCGGAGCAGACTGTAGGAGACAACAGGTCACCCCAGCTGAAGCCCAAAGCCGCGGGTGAAGGGCGTCCCACTAATCACGTTTCAATACATATTAGTTCACTACGATTTTCATCTCGGTTTCGCATTCGTGGTGCACGAGGGAAACTGAGCTGGCTTTCACCGAAAAAGCTGGCATCTAAGCTTCTTTCAAAGAAAAGTCGCCAACCGCATACTTCCTCCAGACATAATATACTTCTTAGGATGGCTGGGTGTAGACGCTTGGTTACAGGCCTGACGAGAGTTCTTGGACCGAAGTACGAGGTAGTCGCTCAGATGAGGAAGAGGATAAGATTGTTGAACAGTCTGGGCGGAGAAACTCGAGCTGCAGGCCTGGAGCTTGACATTTATTTAGGGGACGTACAAGGTATGTCCTAAAACCATCATCACCCAGTAACGAGTATTGATGTTACCGCGACTAGATCACATTGTTACTATGCAACAATCATTAAGCCATTACGAACGAATTCTCAGTCACTCTCATCCCGCTTATTTATCACACCTGCGGTACGCGCTATCAGAGGCCAAGGGTGGTATGGATGACGCTATTTTATATCTCTCCGTGGCTACTGTTTGCTTCTTCGCCACTCAAGTTGTGACCAGTAAGATCAAGTCTCTCTACCTTCGGCGACTTTGCGCTCACTATTGTTAAAAGTGCTGTTGGGAACGAACATCCATGTTCCTCATAATGCTATTGGCCGTGATCCCCCTGGTCCGTATTATGTGTTTGGAATAGCGGTTGTATTGGCATGCATGGCCGCTGGCGGCGTGCTTCTCTTGGTCCGGATATGGTGGCTGCAGGCGAAGAAGAAATATCGACGCTCTGAACGGATCTAATTATTGGTGATCTCATACAATCGTACCCGAATTATTGATTATGTTAACATATATTGCTGCGACTAGCCTTAAGCTACTAGAACCTTAGGTAATGATCAACATGTATTGTACAACGCACTATGTTATTCTAGACGCAATGATGTACTTAAAATGTAACGCTAATGCAATGGCTTTTCTTACAGTGCATGAGTAATTAACAGGGTGATGAAGCTTGTATGCACATGTATGAAAATGAAGAAAATGAAAACATTGGAAGTTGAACAATAATGAGGTTTTAGTGCAGAGGCGGGTATCAATTACCCAAATAAACTCGACCTAGGCAGTGACCAGTCGGACCGGGCGCTGCAGCATATGTCCTTTGATTCCCAATGATTGCCTGCTGGATATGAGCTTGATAATGCACGTGAGGGAAGGAAAGATTGGGGTATCCGGAAGGCGGGTGGGTCATTGGTTGAATGGAACTGTGATGTACGTCCTGAGCTGGTTTCCATGCTCCGAGAGGTGCCTCGGGAGCTTTTGCTGATCCTACTGCACGCTCAAAGTGGAAGTTATTGTCAATATGAGCAGCGCTACCGGGACCCTGTGGCATTGGAGCTGAATAAGGGCTGGAGGTGGAAAAATGAGCGTGAGTCGAGGTGACGGGTTGTCGTGAGCCGAGGAGGCTTGAGGGACGAGAATGCGTTGGAGAGCCTGACTGCTGAAGTCGTGTCCGGGGTATAGGCTCTGGAAGTTGGGTCAAATTCTTAAGAAAGCCGGGAAGAATGGCCGACTTGGGATCTAGGGAACGGAGGATGGGCGATATTTTATTTTCTTTGGTTCTCCAAGCGGTTTTGACGTCTTGCCCGCGGTCTGGATGCTCATCACCAGACGTCCCGGACTCGCACACTGGATGTGTTGAGAAGAAAAGTGCCGGCGCCAAACCAAGAATGTTTAGCTGGGAAATATTGATACCCGTCCTTGACGATACAGTTTGAATTGAACTTGGAAATTCGTTTACGTCAGGCGTCCAAATGGTGTGCGGTATCCGGATTTTCCTGGGAGAGGATACCACCGTGACATCAGCTGAATTCCCCACAACCAATGCTCCGTGACACTCCTTAAGAGTTTCTTCAGTACCAAGAGGAGGGGTCCTAATCTCTATGATTGGTGTAAGGTTTGCGGAGGGTGGCTGTGAGATGCGACTACTTGAGTGGTGTCTGACCAGAGGCGCAGGTTTAGCAGTTGGACTCTTCTCCACTACATGCATAGTTCCTGATCGGAGGTCATTGAAGTTCAGCGTCAGGACAGATTTCTCCATTCCGCTGGGTGGAGATATATTTGACTGGTTCGAAGTGGTAGACAGGAGGACCCCCAGCGGATCAGTGGAAGCTGCCAACGACATATCGAATTTTGTAGGAGCCGAAGATGATCGTGGTCGGCCTTGAGGATCCTGTGAGTAGTCAATAGGGTCGGGATGAGCAGCTGGTTTGGTGGGGAAATCAAGTGAACGTGATGCTGAGCTTCGCAGTGGTGGCCGAGAAAGTATCGACTTGAGGACAATATCTCGTTGGTTTTCCGGACCATGCATCATTTGAGTCTCCTTTCTAGCTTGATTTGACTTCTTCGATTGCTCCAGAGGTAATGATTCTTGGATATAAAATCCCAAAGCCGAGTAAGACGTTTCATGGAAGGGCCTAGACGAATTCGAAGAAAGATCTGGTACGAAACATGGACCCGGTGGATAGACGCCTTGATCACCGAGGACATGAATAGAAGCCCTTGCATCTATAGTTTTGGCCACAGAAGATACCACTCCACTTGTGCTTGATGCCTCACTGCCTTCGGTACAGCCTGGTTTCAGCCCATCGGTTGTGACAGTCGTTGATCGACCTCGCCCGTACTCATCCTCCTCTTCAATAACTTCCATATCAGAATCAACACCACCAAAAAGCTCTAAGCCGGGAATAATGCCGTGGAATGAAGAGTCGAAGAATGAGTCGTCCGAGCTATCATGGAATGAACAGTTCTCAATCTCGAAACTAGCATTAGCGACTCCAGAAACTCCATCGTTTAAATTGACATCCGGCGTGTAACAGTGCGCTGTGGGCTCCGAGATAGTTGATGACACTTCCGAGACATCCTCTTCCAGGAGCGGCGTATTTAACGGAGTGGATCGATGCCCTTTTATCGGTGTTGTGGTAGTTCCAGAGTGATTGGCGCCAACAGCAGATACTCGGGAGGAAGAACCTCCCAAGGCGTCATCTTGGAGTAGACCAGCTTGAAACTTGTATTCAAAATCGAGATCCAATCTTGATGAGGAAAGATGTGATAAGGGCGAGTTCTTAGGCTGCGTTCGTGATCCAGCTTTTGTCTTGGGATGTGGCATTGAGCCTCCGAGGCCATCCGAAACTAGACCCGCAGTGAACTCGCCAAGAGAGCCTGGGCGAACCACTGATCCTAACGGAGGGGTTGCTAGGCCTTCGTCATTGTCCTCGCGAAAAATCATGTGAAATGAGCGCATAGCCATATTTTCTTGATCACGCAATAGTTGAACGTCTTCCTCTTTTTGAGTATCTCTACGCTTACTGGAGGCAGAGCAGGTAGATTTCCGCGGAGTGGAGGCGATTTGAGTCTCGGAAGAGGTCGAGGTGATCGAAGGTGAGCAACCAAGGTCAGACTGCACAGAAGCACAGGAGAAGTCGATTAAGTTGTTTCGGACTTTCTGACTTATAGGAGTTGGAAGAGATTCCGAAGAAGTCGAGTACTGAGTGGAGAGCGGGGTAATTACAGCGGGGTTCTTGGAGGAGAGTGTGGGCGACGAAGGTGGTTTCCAGTTAGCAGGTTGCATCTATACAAAATCTTATGCGTTAGTGTATTAAAGCTCAACTGGATAATGTAGTTACATTTTATATAGCAGTCTCTGCACTCTTTAGCTTCTAGGGATGAGAATCTGGATTAAGAGGCGAGAGCAAAGTCCTCAGAACGTTGGCGTACATTGAACTCAACAGAATATTGGTCCTTTACTTTTCAGTGCTAAAGTTCTTAGTTAATCTTTTGAGGTCTCTGTGATATAAGGATCAATCGAGCTGAATCATCCATTGTAAAATGGGGGCTATACCTGCGTCCTGCGGTGAGGAGCTTGTTGGAAACGCGTGAAGTTGTGGTTAAGCACGAAAGAGAAGAGTATTTGCAGTAGTTATGCTCTATGGCAATGTATAGCCTTGTTTCACCAAGAGAATGAAGTATCCGACGCGCTTGTCTCTAGGATGGGAAAAGCGCCGAGATTAGAAGTGGAACCGTGTGAACATAGAATTTGTTGCCTTTATTTGTCTCACTTGGCGCGTGAACACTTATCTATTCTGACGTTGACAGTTGGTTGGCCCAGGTACCGTATAAAAGGCCGAGGCAAGCACGCAGCTACCTTCCCTCCGCTTCTGAGACGCTCTTCGGACAATGTCTCTCCCCAATTACACCAACCCGCTAGATCCGAATGCACCTCCTCGCTCTCTCAATGCGATACCTGTACGGAAGGATACCAAACTCTCCGCTGGCATCAAAGGAATCTTAATCGCTCTTGTTTTGTTTACGTCTCTGTTCGTGGTGTGGGTAACTCTGCAAGTGTTTGGCCCATCTTGTGAGTGCAATGTGTCTCGACAATTTTCCGCCCACTGACATCATGTTTGTTGGAGTAGACAATCCACCAGATTTGTCAAACTACGTGCATCTCGAAACACTGAATGGAAAAGCTTTGAATTTAGATGATCCGGATCAAAGGATCATTATGGTTGGGGATCTTCATGGCATGATCCATAGCTTGGAGTAAGTAACACATTGGCTTCATATCATTTATTTACCTGACAGATTGCAGTAATTTGCTAGACAAATTAGATTATAATCCCTCTCATGATAGACTCATTCATCTCGGAGATATTACTTCTAAAGGACCACACTCAAACGAGCTTCTATCACGCTTTGCCAGATTCAACACCACAGGAGTCAGAGGCAACAATGATCAGAAAGTCATCGGTAAGTATATCTCGCCATTCTCTTGCTCAGTCATCTGACATATGCACCTAAAGAGTGGTATAGCTGGTTCTCCTGGGTGAAGACACACCGCGGAGGTGCTAAATGGTTGAGAGCACTTTTCGAAGAAAATCTTACACCCAAAGATGCGGAGAAAATGGGTCTTTGGAAAAGTCTGAAGTATAAGTACCCAAAGGATTGGGAGTGGGGAGGGGATCATTTCACCATTGCAAAGTAAGTGCCATGGGTCGCATCTTGAGCTCGCATTACTTAATATCCTTTACAGAGATATGGCACCAGAAGACTTCCATTATCTTGCCTCGCTTCCCATTGTTCTCTACCTTCCTACTCTTCACACCTTCATGGTTCACGCAGGCTTGCTGCCGATTGATCCGCAACACAGTATCCACGGTCACAACCAGCCTCTGGCTCATCTTCCCAAGAAGCCTAAACTCAGAAAGGACGGAAAGAATATTGAAGCAGTTCGGATAGCGCAGGAGCTCTCAATCCTAACAGATATCCCAGGAAATCGGGAACCATTTATCAAACTCAATATGAGAGACGTACATGACGGTGTTCCTGTCCGGAAGGGTCCTGCAAAGCACGACGATAATTCCCCATGGAGTGAACTTTGGAACGACGTTATTAAACGATGCAAAGGCTTCGATGCTGAAGGAAGAAAGGAACTCCCTTGTTATCCCTTCACTGTCGTCTATAGCCATGCATCCTCAAGAGGTCTTGACCTCAAGCGTTGGTCTAAGGTATGCCTGATTCTTGATTTATTATAAACCCGCTGACGCGATCAACTCGCACCAGGGCTTGGATACTGGGTGTGTAAACGGCGATGGATTAACGGCCTTGATACTTCACGGGGGCCCTGCCACTGAGAGCGTGCCACCATCCGATTCTTATCTGCTCAAGGGTGACGATGATGACGATGATGATCAGAGGGACGAAATGGTCCGATTTGGAGAGAACCGTAGGGCACGACTCGTGACGGTTCCTTGTCCTATCCCACCAGAGATTGATCCAGAAATTGACTAAAGTGCATTTGTATCATCTACATGATATCTCAGCGTTTCATTTTATCAAGCGTTTCCACTCCATGCCATTTTTCGTAGCCGTGAGAGATGACTCAATGAAAATATTTTATTAAGCTTCCATGACTGTCTCCGGTCAACCAACGTGGCGTCACAGTGTATTTAGACCCTGCATTGACCTTCACGGGGGTTTAGTTAAGCAGATTGTAGGTGGAACGCTGTCTGACACCCAACCTGAAGGTCTACGGACAAATTTTGTCGCGAAGTGAGTCATGTTAATACCTCTAAGGCCACCAACTTAAGCTCTAGTAGTGAATCTGCTGGTAAATTTGCTGAGTTATACAAGAAATATAACCTCCGAGGGGGACATGTAATCAAACTTGGTGGAGGAAACGATGAGGCTGCTCGAGAAGCTTTAAAGGCATGGCCTGGTGAGTAGATGCATGCCCCGGCTCCTACCATCATCAACCTCGTTGCGTAGATGCTTTACATATTGGAGGAGGTATCAATGAAGAGAATGCAGTGAAATGGATTGAAGATGGAGCCGAAAAGGTACGATGGTATTGAACTAAGCTTTTACTCCGGATTTTACGATGTAGTGCAGGTCATAGTCACCTCGTATCTATTTCCATCTGCAAAGTTCTCCCTTCAACGACTTCAGTCTTTATGCAACCTGGTAGGCAAAGAGAGGCTCGTAGTGGATGTCAGGTATGATAATTATTTGGATTTGTAATCTTGTTGTGCATCCATACCTTATTTCAGCTGCCGAAGTCGCGGGGATAAATGGATTGTGGCGATGAACAAATGGCAGGATCTGACAGATATGGAAGTAAACAAAGGTAGACCATTTTTGACTACAAACCTGGGTGTGGACTCACATCATCAAAGAATCCCTCGATCTCCTCTCACAATACTGCAGGTAATGCAGGTGGCTTCGGATGAAACTCAACACTCACGTCTCGTTCTCTTAGCGAGTTCTTGATCCATGCCGCTGATGTTGAAGGACTGTGTCAAGGCATAGACCAAGACCTGGTTCAACGTAGGTCAGATAACTTGGCAGTTGAGTAATATACTGAGAGTGGCATAGGGCTCGGAGAATGGGTGACGATCCCAACGACGTATGCCGGCGGCGCCAAAGGTGAGAGTCCTGCAACTTACTGGGTAAAACACATAGCAACCGCAAGGATTGTTAGATATATCCGATCTTGAGTTGGTCAACAAGCTCAGCGGCGGCAAAGTTGATCTGACATATGGGAGGTAAGCTCCGATCAACTCAGTCCGAGGACTCAAGTTTGGATCACTGTCACAATGCCATAGCTCACTCGATATATTTGGAGGCATAAAAGTGAGATTTATGGATTTAGTGGAGTATAACAATGCAGTGGCGTCGGAACAGTGTTAGAACATATGAGAAATTTTAGTCATGGCGGTGTTTAACGTGATGAGCTTGCAGCATCCCACCACTTCCTTGCTTCAACTTCTATTAATGGGGGTTCGAAATATTTGCACCTGGACTTGAATGCTAGGAATGATATTCACAAACTGAGAGAGATCCTTATCAAAGAGGCACAAATACTAACCTTCTAGCGATCGCCTCTGGATGATCGTCTCCACAGTCAGCTCATTGTGAATCTGATTGCGCTGCGAAACTGGTTCAATACCGACTGAAGTCACGAGATAGAGCAAATTAGACTATACCTTCACTTCATCAGCGTATAATTTAGCTCGTAATTGACGGTCTGCGTCTAGGCCAGCCTCTTGACCTTGAATACTTTGCTGTCGTTCATCCATAACTTTGTCCACCACTTGAACACAATAATTTATTATTTCGGCCCTCCCTTTCCAGTTCTCTGTAGAGAAATAGAGATATCAAGATGTGCAAGTGACGCAGGGAGTTCCAGGGACATACCTACCAGTTCCTTCCAAAAGTAGAGGCATGCCTCGTCTTGCGTTTGGCTCCCTCTTCCACTGAGACCCATTCGCTCTCTGTCTCTAAATTGTGCATTATTCCGATTCAGGCGCATAGTCACTGCGTCATCTAGTTTTCGATACTCCTTCAAGAGGTCTATTGGAATTCTGATGAGCGTTATGAAATTGTCAATGGATATGTTATGAATCACCTTTGAATAGTGAGAGATTCAAGCATATTGTCTCATTCACTTGGACAGTTTTTGATTGACCTCGAGGATCATGAATTGCCTGGGAGCCCAGCAGCGGAGTGGAGGGTGACATTTTTGTGCCAAAGTGGCCGCGGAAAAGTAGAAAATTAAACGTAACATAGAATTTGCTCGATTTGATGTCCGCAATGACGTCATACTT
>WSTZ01000036.1:25710-75454 GCA_019632295.1 Tulasnella sp. 418 | reverse complement strand
GTAGGTGGTCAAAGAATCGCATTTCTGTGATGAATCAGAGTACAGGTACTGTACGTTACTCTACCGTAAACTGAAATACAACTTTAATTACAATCAACGATGTTCAGCGACCGGATTTGACTTACGTAAGAAAAGGCATCCATGCTACCATGTTGCTCTATCCCGGATAATGCAGGTTGATGATTGGCTGGGAAAGGTTTTCGTATCAGGACGACATTATTCCCATCAATGATCCTCTTACGTACCGGCTGAGTTAATGCTAGCAATTCGATATTTTCCAGCGGGTAAGCCGCCCGTGACTTCGGCGCTCAGAATACCATCGGCTGCAGGTGCATTCAAACCCTTGAAGAAGTCGAAAACACTGTTCCTGTGATCAAAAGGCCTGTGTAGATATAGGTGCTGATACAACTTACAGGGGATCTAGCGGAGTGCGCTGATCAAAGGCTTGCATCCGCTGAATCACAACGTGAGAATGGCCAACTAAACATCATATCAGTCATGGTCATAGTCGTCTGTTGCAAAATATGATTACCCAATGTTCCCGTAGCATCTACCTGAGCTGGAGCGGCATAATAATTTGCTTGAGCGTTTACAAAGTTCCCAGAAACAAGGTTTCGAATTTTCATCAAAATGGTGAATTTCGTATTCGCGGGAATTGTATCGAAATTCTTGGGAAATCTGTTCGAAGAACGTTGAATTCAATTGCACATTTTTTTATCATCAATCACTCACTGGAAAGTGGCCGAGGGTAGCCTATTCTGCGCTAGAATTCGACCCATGGGTGTTGGATTACAGCTTCCACTGGTACAAGGTTAATGCCATGCAGAGAACGCTCTGGGTAAATCAGGTTACTCACGTCTTGACCTGTTGGCCATTGGTTAATGGAACATCTTGGGTCATACAGAAATTTATGCTGCAAGAGTTACCGATCCACCTAAGCCCATCAAATCCTTTTCGCAATACAAACTCGATAACTTACAAATTGTTCGAAGATGTTAAGGATGGGACCTCTCCAACACCAGGCTCTCCGTCAGTCTTCAGAGCGTCCTGAATGACTCTCTTGTCCAAGTTGCGAGATGCCTGAGGATCTTCAGTCGCTTCAGGTGCAGTGGATGTTGTGGTCGTTGTAGCTAGGTCATTTGTAGCGGTAACTGTTTCCTTAACTGATAAAGCTGGAGCCGAGGTCGTGGTACTACACCATATGAATTTACTTTGAGTGTCAACAACCGTGACTCGTGGAAAGCAACTTACGATTCAATAATCACCTCAGTGGCGCTCGTAGACGTCGTTGCCTGATAAAAATCGTTTGATTACAAGTACGTCTATCAAGGGACTGACACAAACCTGAGTGACGGATGATGGGATGTCGGTATTGGAGGCTCCGGAAGTAATCGAGGAAGATGCCGTGACGGTTACTGTAACTGGATCTGTCTGTATGCGGTGTGAATTCCAGACCCGCTGTTAAATGGTCTTTGCTACGTACAGGGCAAGGCGTAGCTCCGCTTGTTGATGTTGTTGCTATATCGCTGTCAGATGTCGTACTTGAACTCGAGATTGAGCTAGTAGCCTGAGCAATTAGACGTGAGTGACTGCAATCTCTAGCTAGGGCGGCTCACTCGATGCTCACATCTGCAACGCCTGAAGTAACGGCTTGCGAAGCTAAAGGGGTGTACATTTATCTTCAAACGCGACTGAATTGTCGGAGGGACGTACCATCAACTGTGAGTGTTCGTAATTCAGTGGATAGAAGAGTCGTCTAGGTTGACCATTAGTTAGCTCAGAGACCTTCCTTGAACTCATGATGCTCACCACAACAGAGGTGACCACTGCTCCTTTTTCAGTCACAGTGACGGTGATAGGAACCTTCAATTTCATTCAGTGTGTGTCTCGATTGCTCATGGGCAATCAACCAAACGTACCTCATGCTCTATTACTCTCGTCACTGTGGTGATGATCGGCTGAGCATGGGACTATCGAGATATCGAGGTATGTTACTTTCCAAGAATGCACTTGTGCAACAGCAAGTTAACTTACTAAGGATTTTGAAACACTTTCGGTGACGCTAGCGGACTGCGATTGTGTCACGGGGGTTGAGGCACCATCGTGGACACCTTTGACAGGATTTCCTCTGGCTGACGTCGTCACTGCCACGGTCTGAGCTCCTGTATTGTGTGAGGCCGGCTTGGTAGGAACGACGCATGCGTTGGTATCAAATTGAGAGAACTGGTGCGGATAAGCGGTCGCTGTAACAGTAACCGTTTTGGTTTCCACTTTTCCAAAGCCATCAAAAAAGTTGTTGACGAAATTCCGGAACTCGAATGTGCGCTGCTCCCAGACGTGTTCAGCCAATTGAACGAGTCAACTTGTGCGCTTTTTACTCACATCTCGAGACGTAGCTGTTGCGTGACTGGCCATGATCAGAGCAACCAGAGCTGAATTCGATAGGGTAGACAGCTTCATAGTGATAGCAGGAATGAAATAAAGGAGAGGAAGGTGTCTGAGATCTGACGATGAAATGAACGATTTCACTCCGGAGACAAGGCTTCAAATGATGAACACCCAAAGGACACGCAGTGCCTATAAAATAGAATGAAAGAGGTATATCAAGCGCACAGCGCAAGTGAAAGGTAAAAAAGGAATGACAAGGAAAGAGAAAAGAGAGGGGTGACTGAACCCACATAACATTTGATCCTTTTATACGGCCGTTATCGTATACCCATGTATGATCTTAGTAACCTGGGATTTTGGTGTGTGCATGTGGTATGATATTGTTACACTGTCGTCGTCAAGGGGAGGATTCAAAAGGAACCCAGGGTGATCTTAATGATCACAAGCCGACATGCCGTACCGTGCCGTGATCCCGGCAAAGCGGATTTCGTACCTGACGTAGAATCGCAGAGATGATGCTATCAATATCGATACCAAACGCAAAGAACGACATTCATAAACTACAGACAGGTAGACAACATCTTGGATTTTTTGACAAAGATTTGGTTACCGAATGATGATCCAAAGGATCAATGTGGAAAAGAGATGATAGACGAAGGATGTAAATAAGATGGATAAGAATCAGTAGGTAGGTGCAGACACTATGTGTTGAAAGCAGTATAGGAATATCCAGTGAAGGGCCCATCAAAGAACGCTTCAAAGGTGCTGAAAGTACCGGAGTTGTGAGTACCAGATTGCGAGCCGAGCTAATAAAGGATCCTCGAAAATAGAAGGTAACGAAGAGTAAAAAGGAAGTGAAAAAATGGTGAATGAGAGCGAAGCCAAAGATGTAAAGTGCAAAGAGTTAACCCAATGAAAGAGATCATAATATCTTGCCGCGATCATCCTTATTGAGACCATTTTCACCTAGATAACCCCCAAACTTGGGGCCAATCTCCCACAAAAGGCTTCTTCCGAAGCCCACGGCATGTACGACATCATCACCAGTCAAGACAGGCCATGCCCATTCCCCTTTCCCTTGTCCACATTCCTCCATGTTGACCTGAATGGCATCATCTAGAACACCCGATATCAAAGGTTTGCCCGTTGCAGCATTGTTCCCGATACAAACGGCGTGAGTGGTTGGAAAATATCGGCCTACATTATGAAGAGCGAGATAATGATTCGCTTTGGCCTGAGCATTATGCAATTCATAAGTCGCTGAGACCGTTTTGTGAACGCGGGAAATAAAGGTTGGGGGTACTAGGACTTGGGAGGCGGCGAGGTGAGACGGTGACTGTGAATTTGCATGACGGTGATGAGAGTCCTTGAGATTGGAAGACAGATGGTGTCCTGTAGAGGATGATGAGGATGATGCTGGGGAAGGTGCATGAATGGGATTTTGTTGCTGATGCTGAATGAGATTAGAGGCCGTAGTGGAGGGGTAAGGTGGCGTAGGTTGGGAGCTGGTGACAGTATTGGAAGGAGAAGCAGAATTATGCCCTCCAGCCGGACTAGGCGCAACAGAAGGATGTGTATCTGTACGCAGCTTTCGAATCTCTCTTCTATTGACCCGATATATGGCGCAAAATCGGATTAGGTGTCTGAAATGGAAGCCATTGCCAATGGTGATGTCAGTAAGGAAAGAACAGAAACAGAAAGTTGATAGAGAAAATGTGAGACTGAGGAAAACACTGACAGAAGACCAGTGATGACCTTGATGGAGGGCGCTAAATCTGGATCAGATGCGGTGATAACCTTATCCCAGCCACTGAGGGTGGACGACAGGAAGCCTTCCAACGTCGACCAGCTGTCGCCACCGTATGTGCCCCTTGCTTCATCTTCACACCAGAAACTGTAGACAAAGTGAAGAATGCTATCGGTGTGCTCTAAAAGTCGGAGTGCGTAATTGCGATGAGAAGGTGGAGGCATGTTGTGTAAATCAACACGTTTATCACCGGAGCGCTTGAACGTGCGTGCTTGAGCCATATAGGAAGCGCTCATTGAGTTTAACTGTTCCCTTGTGAGCCTACGACGAGGTTTAAGGGGTTGAGGAAGGGGTTGGATGGGGATTATGGAAGAGGGTCCAGGAACGGGTACATCGTCGAGTTCTCCATCCTCTTTTGCTTTGACTGGCAGAGGAGATGCACGGCGAGTAGATGATGATCCGGATGACGAGTCGTGGTGGAGGGACTGGTTGGGTTTGGGTAGCGTGGCGGTGCGCGACTTTTTGGCAGCATCGAGAGAATCGTCCGAGGGAGCCTTTCGTTTGAGTGGGCGTGGCGACAAGGGAGGAGACGGGGGAAGTGTTGGTGAAAGCGGGCGAGCAATGCTGGCTAAGATCTGTGTAGTAAATTAGAATACATCGTGATGACCGGATAAAGAATCATCAATTACCGCAAGTCTCCGACGGATCTCTTCTTCATTGAACCTAGCGTTTCCACTGCAGAGCATGTATGTCAGTCAGAGAGAGGGCTGAAAAGCACGAGGACTGACCTCGAAGGACGGGTCGAAGAAGTGACACTCGAATGATCTGGTTCCTTGCCTTTGCGAGTGTGTGATGGACTGGGACGTCGTAGAGCGAAATCACTGCTGCCACTGCTGGGAGTTCTATGCTTTGACGACATTGGATACGGCGTCGACCGAGGGGGATGACGACGCAGGCTTCGCTAGCGATTGGTGGTCGTTGAGGATGGGATGGTCAAGAGAAAGGGTAATCCTCGCTGCTCGTTCGGTCCCCTACCGAACGGGTCCAAACATTCCACGGCCAATCTCCGACTCTTCCGATCTCAGGCGCTCATTCCCCTCCTCTCTATCGTAATCCCTGTGTTATCCCAATATACCCATTACACTCGCCCTCGCACGCTGACATGCGGCTCCAAGTCGCAAGGGTTGAATGCATGATCACCCACACTCACGCTAAAATCCGGCACGCATAATTCGATATCACCTTTTTTATGCAACGTTGTTCCGGTACCTTCTGTCTCACTTCCTTTCGGCTTCCAGCAAGCCATTAATGCCGATCAAGTGACTCCTCCCCACTTTGCTACACCTTGGCCCTTCCGAATAAAGTCATTGCTTAGAGATCCCGGCGATTTAGCGATTACCATGCCATTGCATTTAACAGAGCAAGCCTCCCTCATATCATTTGGGTAAAATACACGAAAACGCAGTTGTTGTCCACTCTTGTTTCCCTTATTGTGGCGATGTTGATTTATGTAAGAGACATACATCAACGTTTTAACTTTTAAACTCGAGCTGTCGTTTTGATGCTCATATTACGCTTACCAAACAAGGTATCTATGGCAATCGTCGCTCACTCATCCTCAAATTCGGCCTTTTTAACAATCCTCCTCTTCTTTGTTGCGTTGGCCTTGGAGTGGTTAAGTGGAATCTTTGGTAAAGAACGTTGAGGTTCTGATAGAATCATCGAAATTGTCAATCGAAATGCAACCCCATATAATAACTGCGTCCCCTTACTTGTGATCTTGTTCTGATCCAGTATGAATTCCTTTAATCGCTCGCTAGTAATTTCCAGCTCAGCTTTCGTCTCGAAAAGCTCACGCTGCCAAAGATGAGGATATTCAGCAAACTCAAGGGTCCTGGATTGAATTCTTGGTCACCCACCTCTTTCTTCTTCAGCTGACGTTTTGTTTGAGCAAGTTCAGAGTCTAGACATGAGTCCCGGGTTAACAATCACATGTTTGGAGTTGAGGATGTAGATTACCGTAGTCATCCTGGCTGGTAGTCCTTGTGCCTTTCAAGTCCAGCTGAGAAAAGAGTTGACAGTTGTTTCTCCCGGCCTCTTCAGTAATCTATAGTGATGTTTCCAGCTACCAGATGCAACATTCTAACTCCATAAACCTACCTTCCAGAGAAGATCTCGCGACTTGGCCACAACGTCGATTCCTTCACTTTCGACCAAATCCACAGAAAAAGAATTCGTTCCGAGCGGGTTAAACACGAGCTAGTTCCAAAAAAATACCTGACATCAGAAATAGGTAAATCGGGAATGGAAATTGCTTTTACCTTCAAGTTGACTGGTTTGTCAGATCGGCGAGACACTGATGCGTTCCATCCCTTAATATGGAGTTCTCCTGAGATAATGTAAGATTTCAAAGATTCGACATCCTGTCAACCAAAGTATCACATCAGTTTATCACGAAACTCGCCATAACGACCAACACTCACCAAACCGTCCTCGTCAGTCTCTGACCAACTCCCAGACCACCAACGACACTGTGGTTGGCTATTTTCACTACTCTCTTTCTCGGAGAGCCATTGAATGTCAAATTGATATGTTTCCCCAGTAGTGGATGGCGTGGCATACAAGAGAAATATGTGGTCGGTGCTTGGGTGAATAACCTTTTGGGTTAAGAAGGAGAGTCGTGTGCTTGGCATTCCCAAGTTGAAGGATATATACAGAAAGACCAGACGAGGTCCTGAGTCGTAGAGTGATGTTGCTTCTCTGCGACTCAACTATTTACAAATGGTGGAGAGTGGATCACTGGTGGAACAATGCGCGCTATCTATATATTTTGGCACGTTGGAATGCTCTCACGACCGAGCCCTGTGTCATGTGACTCATTACAATAGTCAAAATTTCAACGGCAGCGTCTGACTTTGGTTTCTTTCCAGGAGATTGGATACCCGTTGTGGAAAATTGTGCTCTTCAAGAAAGGAGCTCCAGCGATGCCGAAATTCATCTCCCAAAAGAAAACTTCACAAACATCTTCCAAATACTCCAAAAGTATCGCTCATGTAAAGAAGAAACCCCAAGCGAAGATCAAGATTCCGTCACCCGTCAGTGAGAGCCAAAATAGCGACACAGATGAGAATTTAGAGGGTCCAAACTCTGAAGTGGATCTCAGTGAAGAGGGAAACGACGAGGACATGGATGTCGATCAAAATGAAGCAGCGGACAGCCATAAAACGTCAAAATCAGGTAGCAGTAAGTTTTGTTAGTCAAGAACTACGAATCAAATATCTCCTCACGCTGTGCACAACCCTAACAGCAGCTCGGGAAAGTCATCAAAGTCAACGACTTCTTCAGGCACAACGAAAGGCGACTAAACCAAACTCAGCGTTGCTCACGGAGGCGAAACGGGTCTGGGCAACTGCGCGTAAAATTGATTTACCAAAGGCGGAAAGACAGGCTTCTATCCAAGAGTTGATGAGAACTGTGCGAGGGAAAGTGAAAGAAATCGTATTCAAGCATGATGCTAGCAGGATTATCCAAACAGTGAGCAGAGTCTAAGCCTGTTTTTGTCTTTTTTGTGTCTAAAGATTACTTCATGCAGCTTGTACGATACGGAGGCCAGGAAGAACGGAATGAAGTTGCCGAGGAGCTGAAGGGCTCCTATGTTGAACTCTCGCAAAACAAGTATTCCAAGTTTCTTGTTATCAAACTGATCCGGTATTGGTAAGTCACGATAGGCATATCATCTGTAGTCTGCTCTTATTAGCCTTCAATCACAGCGCTCTACATCGATCATCCATATTAAGCGAGTTTCACGGACATGTTCTCCGCCTGTTGTTGCATAGAGAAGCCTCCCAAATTATATCCGATGCATTTGAGTTGTATGCTAGCAGCAGTGACAGGAGCCTCTTAATCCGGGATTTCTACGGCAAGGAGGTCTCACTGTTCGATTCAAGCAAACTACGTGGAGAAGAAAACGGTAAAAGTGGTGGCCTAGCCACGGTGCTGGACGGTGTAGGCTCTGACAGGCGAAAGCGGGTCCTCACTTCCTTAAAAGAGAATTTGATGAATATGTGGGCCAAAATGATGCGCTATCTGCTCGTATGGTGCTAACACTGCTTCTAGTTTCAACAACCCAGACAAAGGAGCAGTCGGTCATTCTATTGTCCATCACGCTTTATGGGAATACTTGCATGAGTCTGACAACTTGGAATTGGAAGCTGAACGAGAGAAAGCTCGCCGGGAAATATTTGAAAGGTGCATGTCACAATTTCTCTCGTTCGTTCTCGCTCAACTCAAGCATCCTTTGCAGTTCTCAAGAAGTATTGGCAGAACTCGTCCACACCAGGGATGGCTCGAGATGTGTGCGGGCATTTTTAGCATACGGCACTGCAAAGGTAAGGGTTACTTTCTATTGATCGTTCAGGTACTGGAGGATTTTCCCTTAGGATCGGAAGCAGATCGTCAAGATACTTAAGCCCCACTTAAAGACTATTTGTCAGGATGACTGTGCTCAACTGGTCCTATTTACTGCTTTGGACGTGATCGAGTAAGTCATAGTAGAAACTTGTTCCTTGAAAACTGATTGAGTCCAGACAGTGATACGAAACTTGTCGTCAAGTCTTTCGTATCGGAAATGGTTCCGTTAACACCTACTCTGGTTTTTCCACCAATCTCCCCATCTGATAATGGTTCAAAAGGGACCAATGGGCGGAGATCTCTGTTATACTTGATAACACCAAGAGATCCCCGTCATTTTACCCCTGCGATCGTTAGCTCACTGGCGGAGACCGATCTGATACGTGATAAGGTATCCAAGAAAGATAACACCCTTCGGGCAAGTGAAATAAGAGAGAGCGCGAGTCCTGGCCTTTTGTCGTTTGTTGTGGAGGATCTCCGTCAACAAGATAGATTGCTGAGAGACCCTGCGGCAACGTTACTCCTGACTGATATAATGCTTTACTGCGTAGGAGGTGCGTAAACAGATTTGATGTTTGTCAATTGAACTCACTTCGCACTTCCTTCAGATAAAGCCGCTGCCTCGGAAGCACTCATCGGATCACTTTCCGATATTCCTTATTCTCCGGACTCTTCAAATAACGCCATCCATTTGATTGACCTTCCACACTCTTCTCGTGTGTTCAAGACCCTGCTTCAGGGAGGTCACTACTCTCATCAAACTAAATCCATCATCCAGCCCAGCACATTCTCAGCGATCGAGTTCGCCCGTATTTTCTGTGAAAGAGTCGGCAAGGAAAGGTTATTGGCATTTTCGATGGGAAACGGTGCCTTTGTAGTGACTGCGCTTGTGGAGACTTATCTCAGGGATGGAACCGCAGCTGAAAGAAGACTAATCAAGAGTTGGTTCGACGCGAATAGCAGGGATAAAATTAAAACAAACAAGAGTCGAGGGAAGGGAAAGGATGCGCTATTGAGCAAGGTGGACGAGTTGTAGACTCTTGTGAAGAGTGATGTCTCCATCTACGTAGATTGGATATTAACGAATGCTTGGATACCATAAAGGAGGTGGCATAATTACAATTGCTAAATCATTAGTAAACAGCAAAGAGCTTCGGCTGCTTTTTGAATCGTGCTGCAGAGAATATGTGTCACTGGATTTGTAACGCCGAGTTAGAGGATAAATGGTACCATAGAGAAATGACAAAACGCCCAGAGCTTGAATAGCACCGTTGTAACATATTGCAGCGTGCCAGTTTCTATTTGATGCTGAAAGGATAGCACCAGCGATTGGGGATCCGGCCAGGTTCCCTGATCCAGGCAAAATGTTATGGGCAACTCAATGATCAAGCGAAGTGAATGGAGCTTACCGGGCAGGTTGAAAAGAATTAAGAGACCTGACAGCGCTGCGAGCTTTTCGGGTCCAAATAACTGCGCTCCAACTGGAGCAAGCAGACTTATCGAAGTCGTTAGCCTGATGTCCGAAGTTGTCTTTTATCAGCTTACCTTAGAAAGCAGCCACCAATAGATCCCACGATCACCGCGAATATGAGTATGGTCGCGTAAGACTCAGCCAGATTCCATATGAGTAACTGAGCCGCAGTGTTCATGAAGACTGAAGCCATGAATGCATTGGTGTACCCGGCTTTATCAGCGACAAACCCAACTACAACCCTCCCAAGGGCAGAAGAAAAATTTAGAACGGAAAGCGGTGCGACAGACAGTTGAGGGCTGATCATGGGAACCTATCCACACTTCCCTTAGTTGATGATTTTCGATGATATGAAACTGGCGCTCACTTTTTCCATCGTGTATGTCGATAAAAACTTAATGCAGAACGTCAGTGAAGTTCAATGAGCAAGCTGAATGCCCTTACAATCATGGGAGTTTGATAGCCACTAAGTGATGGACGTTAGAAGGATCCAGAACGGAAAGAGGTTCATGTCTGCTCACAACGTAACAAAGAATAAACACATCGTTAAACTCCAGAAGACGCCATCCTTGAAGAGAGACCTGTCAATCCATTGGATTTGCTTTGCATCGGCAGACATTTGTCGGACCCGAATCAGCATATAAGCGGTGCCCAGTAGAGAAATGTTGATGGCAAGGTAGATGAGAAGTGTTGTTCTCAGTCCAACGGCTGAAAGGAGTGCTCGAACAATTAAAGAGCCAGCTCCTCCTCCTGTGGTGACCTCGATTAACTCATCATCATGATTGAGGTCTCAGGATTAGAAAGTTGCATACCAAATGATGCCCCACCCACTACGATACCGGTGGCAAAAGCCCGTTTCCGCTTGAACCACATGGATGGTATCGAGACGATGATTGGCCAAACAAAGCCATTAGAGAGACCGGGAAGCAAACCTTGGGTGATAAAGAAATGCCAAAGCTTGGTGCTGAATGCGGCAGTAAGAAAGCTAAGACAAGCCAAAAAAGAACCTATAGCGATGAATCGCTGAGCACTTGGAGCTTAGTGACAAACTTCACTCTAAAAATGATTTTTAGCTAACCTTGTGTCCATATCTGTCTGCTAGCTTGCCGCTGAAAAAACACGTTATTGACATGACTGTGCTCTGTGTCGTCCCTAACAAGCTAAGGATAGTATCCCCAGTGTCAGGAAACACATGTGTCGAGTAAAAGGACTGGAATACACCCCAAACAAGGGGCCATCCCATTATAAGAGCCGAAACAATGAAGCACCCTTGGAAGGCCTGAGTCAAACCATGAAGAAATATACCTATACTTGCTACACTCACCAAGTATTGTCCACCATGTCCGACCTCCATCCAAAACCTCCGTAGGAGTGGTTTCCTTAGTCGAGAGGCCCTCCAGATCGTACTTTTCTTTTTTGGATGACTCGATGTCATTCGTAGGACTTCCCAAGGGTGGAGTTGGAATGTTATTGACAGAGGCTGCAATATCTGCCATTTAGTGATAGTCGAGAACGAACGGGTCTTAGAGGAAGGGCAAAACAATGTGTGAGCCAAAGCTTTTGAGCCATAAAAATGCTTGAGGGTGGGTTGATTGCATGTTCTTGCTCTAAATATGGTCCTTTGGAGAAGCACCACGCCAATCAAGGCTATGGGTAATGGAAGTGGTCCAGGCCAGCGGAGATGACTCTAATCCACGGTGAAATGAAGGGGCTGACACCTTGCTCGAGAATTTGTCTAAAGAGATGGAAATAGAGATGTTGATTCGTCTTTACAAGGTTCACGGGGCCCTTGATCCCTGATGACATGAAGTGAAATGAAGAGATAATGAAGACATGATCGTCCTAGGTTCCCAAACGACTTGAAACGACTGACACAGAGCGAGTCATCTCCTCCTTCAAGATTCACTCTTGACGGCATAAAGGCCTCGTTCTGCCGACAAGCCGCGAAGGAGACCCTGCGGTATCGAGTCCAGGCGCATATTGCCGCTGCTAACCGGAGGGCAATTTCAGGAATTCGTGGGGCGTGGAATAACTATACTCCAGTCCTAGAAGAAAGGTAGAGCCTAGAAGAAAGGTAGAGGGCACTCTGAATTCGGATTACAAGTGTAGATCTTGACTTGACGAAAATTTGCCTGTTGGTTCAACTGTATCTTACAATGGGAAGGGTAGACCAAGTAAATCAACTGTAAACGGGATCCATGTGCTTGAATATGCACAAGTAGAAGATAAGATTCGTAGAGACTCGGTGCGTAATGCTGACGTTTAATGACTCTGTTCAGATTTGACATGGTTCTTAATTTTCCTTCACAAAGCAGCAATGTGACTTAGCGCGGATCATATATTCCATTATCCCAGTATCACGGGCCTATTATACATAACATCCCTGGAGGCAAGAGCTCGAAAGTGGAGGTTGGGTGAGAATCCAGATCCAAATGCCTTCCTGATATCGAATTTCCAACAGGGTCTCTCCGTATGAGGCAAGGCGCCCTTTTTGGATTCTCAAAATTTGGAACTGGACCATTCTAAACGACCTAGACATCGCACTTCATTGCAAGGATGCGGCGACCTCGATATTATTCAATACCGTCGGCACTGCCGCGTATGGTATGTCATGTATTCCTTGGGATTTCTGTTCAATACGCTGATTATCTTGCACCATTCAGTCATGGAATCCGAACAACCTATTCAACCTCTGGCAGCGTTCTGTAGGGCCTCATTCCCAAAATAAAGTCCCGAAGAACGCCACAACTTTCAAGAACTATCCGGGAACTCTCTTTAAAAGCCGCTGGCAGTCTAAGAAGCTCGTCCGCGCATACCATTGCGACTATATTCCCGAGAAGAAGTTCGTCCGATGGTGGCTACCCGACCGCTTACCCGATCCCATGGAGCGAAAACATGCTGGGAGTAAGGAGGATGCAACAAAGGAGGCACGCACTCGAGCTGCCGTGGCTTGGGCCCGACCACAACGGAATGCACCCAAACTTCAAGAGTCGGAACTCGCACCAATCTCCAGTTTAATGTTTTCAGAATTAGAGAGGCGCATAGACGTAGTCGTATTTCGCTCCTGCTTTGCGCCCAGTATACATGCAGCTCGTCAGATGGTAGTCCATGGTTGGGTCACACTAAATGGCCTTAAGGTGTGTAGCTACATCGGACGAAGTTTGATCTTCGCTTACATGACCATCTAGGAAAGCAATCCTAACACCCGACTCAATCCTGGAGATCTCGTCTCCGTTGATCCTTCCGCAATGATAATACTTCGACCCCCAAAAATCCCTTCGGAGGATCCAGCTAAAGTGGAGACAACTGAGGAGGTTGAAAAAAGTAGCACAGAGTCTTCTGATGAGCATAGCGACGCCGCCCTCCAACTCAAGGAGGACGGTGAATCCGCTCCCGCACAAAGCAAAGACTTGGGGGAGCACAAGAGCACCAAATCTATTCGTCCGGCCCAGTCGCCAAAGTGGCCAGCTCACATATATGCGAGGGACAAGTCAAATCCAGCGTTTACACTTCCCCCCTATGCTTCCCCCTTCATCTTTCTTCCAGCATATTTAGAAGTTTCTTTCGCTACATGCTCAACAGTTTATCTGCGTCACCCAACTGCTCGGCCCAATTACTCGGAAATTCCTACACCTTACGATGCGGATGGAGAAATAATCAGGTTTGCTTGGGAGTGGTATATGAAGCATAGGCCCAGAATTCGTGGATGGAGAAAGGAATTGAGGGATCAAATGGAGAAAGGGAAGAGTGGTTGGAATGGGATCGTTGGATAGATTCGAGTTTTATTATTTCACCCAGAGCATCTACATTCTTTTGTATGTTACGGGTTATTTTTGGTTGATCCGACCTCGCATCCACAGGTGATTATAAAAAGCGAATGCGTCTCCGCATCATGTTGTTCCTCAGCCTTGTTATTGAGTGTATCTGCTCGAAGGCCTCTATCAGAATCCTGTCATCGCCTGCCAAGTCAGCTTTCGACCAAAGATGTTGGTGGGTAAATATATCTTGAGAGCTATTTAGATACGACTTTTAGTGGAATTCATATAGCGTGATAACCGTTATCTCACTCTGTTTGACACGTGGTCCCATTCAATGGAACCATGCCTCGTACAAAGTATTCTCGGATTGTCTTGGCTGTGCAGAGTGAGGGTTGAGCAAGGCTACATGAATCGACTTAGCGTAGGTCGGCAACGCCATTGTCACAGTTGCTTACCTTGTGTGCCCATAACCTTGTTGTATTAATAGGGTAGATGAATCGTTTCCAAAAGCCGCATTCATCCTCTGCGCAGATGGCAGGGGCGTGACAGGATCGGCAGTCATGCTTGTTTCACAGCTTAGAAGTGTCAAAGATGTGCGGTCAATTCATGAGCTCACCTCACAAACAAAATTGGGAATCTGAATTTATATAGAAGAGCGAGACTAAGATTATGTAAATCAACTAGAGATTAAGAGCTTACTTTGTTCTCTCCAGTCCCTCTTCAACTGTCCATGGCCCTGCGTACCTTTCAAACGGCTCTACTTTCCAATGTCTGCAAAATCCAGCCCAGACTGCCCAGCTTTCTCCGGTTGGACTGATCTCCAAAAGCTCATGTAAGCTACATTATCAATGGTGTGATTATCAGCACATGCCAAATATCGGCTAGAGTTAGCTTACTACTGCAAGTACTCCTTGACTCCTTCATCTCCGGGTTTAGCATTCATATTGGGGGTATCGGTACATGTGATGGCTAGCGTCCAGATGAATGACCCATATTTTTCGACGTGCCGATGAAAAACATTGTCCTTGGCATTCGTTTCACGGCGAACGTCGGAGAAGTAGCTGTAACTTGAGTCATACAAAATAGTAGCATTTCCACTCTCCAAATCAGCCAGTCCTATGGAACCAATCATCAGCTACCTTGGAATATGATCAGCAATATGAAGTACCTTGAGCTAAGTTTGCCCATCCATCGGGATGATACATCATCTCAAAGAAAAGTTCCTGCATATCTGAGGCCTTGAAGACACCTAATCCTGTTTGCTCGCTGATGGCCGAGACTGGTGCCTCGAGCAATCGTTCGAAAATCGCGTCATATCGCTGTTTCAGACTTTGATCAGGAGGTCCCTTTGCGAAAGGACACTTCTCGGGTCCGGCTTCAGCGCACTTTTCGAAGAAGCCGGATATAGTCTTGCGGGCGTCTTGTATCCCTCTCCTCTGCCATTCCCAGTAATCATTGCTGTATGCAATCGCATCAGAGACTCCATCCCAGTACCATGCGGTTGACTAAATGGGGATTCTTCGCTGCAAACATTGACCCAAGTATAGTACCATATGAAAAACTTTGGGGAACCATCAACCCGATTAGTGACTCTCACGAACCTTGCTACGGAGCAGAGCTTACCCCCAGTAATTCAACCCACCCTCTTCATTCAGGGCTTCTAAAATGCTGACGATGTCGCGAACCACGAAACTAGTGGTAACCGCCTTCAACATCCTTTGGTTACCAAAGGCATTGCAGGCCATTGCAGGCGCCTTGAGATACTCGTCATATTGTTTCGTAAACATGAACTCTGAAAGATTACGATAGTGTTCCGGTAAATGTGATGGTCCTCTCGCCGAAAGGGGGGTTCCAGAGATCTTGTGAGCGAGCTGGAGCAGTAAGCTCTCCGAATCAGCAGTATAACAATCCAGAGATGGTGTCGTCATGTTGACACCTCTAGCTTGAAAAGGCCAAAATAGTGAGTGCCTTGTGAGTTGAGAGATGAATATTGTGACATACGGTCCCATGACACGATATCATACTTCCCTATGGAATACCCAGCTACCTGTCAAACCGTTATCGGACAGACGAGACGAGCTTATCCCACCTTCGACCACTGTAGAGATACTTTCAGCTGCTTCCAATATAAATAGGTTTCCTGATCCTCCAGGTCCTCCGGGGTTTACCAGCAGGCTTCCTAGCTTTTCGGATCGAGACACTTTTGCCGGAAATTTACGAAGAAAGACATAAACATGCTCGCCTGGGACTGGGTCGACGTACTAATTTGCAAAGAAGTATTAGAATGCATGCACGAGTGATTGTATAGGTAAATGACGATTTTTTGAACCCACATTAAGAGGAACCTCTAGGTAAGCGCATTCGTACCTGTGATCATCAGGGCAACTCCACCAAGTCAGAGGGGTCTTCGACTTGAGGGGCGAAAGAGAATTCTACCATGAAACATTATCTATTGGATGTCCTTGGACAACATGTATGAGACTCACCCATTTCCATGCTGCGGCGAGGAGAGAACACACGAGCACTGCTATACGATAGCCACTTTTGAATGATGCGGGCCGAGGAGGTTCAGGACGGTTATATGGGGAATAGCCGATGTTGACATCTTTAGGATCCTTAGTATAGACCTCATCATCCATGATTTAATGCGGACGCAAAAAGGCAAGTTGTCAAGCCGTGAGATCAGAAGTTCCCACCGCGGGCCGTATATTTTCGACTATCAATGTACGCTGAGGCAAACATGCTTAAAGAGCAGCCCTGAATGACTACATTGGTATTTGAAAACAGGCCGAGGGCCGAATTCTTTGCAGCGGATGGGTATCGTTGCCCATCAAAATTGCAATTAAATGATTCTGTGCAGGCATCTAGTAATAAGGCTATCGTCATATCGTGCAAGCACATTAAACCGTAATGAAATAATAAAATCCGCTAGAGTAGCCTGAACACAGAGAATTGCGGTCAGAAACTGCGGCGTAGCGCGAAAACTAAGTGATACGAGCAAGACGCACCAAATGAACAATAAAAATCCGTCAGAGCTCGGTGGACGCAGTGGTGGTAGACAGCTTGTCATCACCAAAGATGTAGAACAAGGCACGTCGTCGAATGAAGGAGAGATGCTGAGGGAAATAGAGATAGATGCTGGTTACAAGCAATCCAGAAGCGATGAGGAAGACCGTCACTGCAGAGATGCATTAGCTCGATCCGTTATAGAGCAAACAAGTCACTCACAAACGATAATCTTCTCCCAAGGCTCCAACATGCTGAGAGCGAATGTTGCCTCAACCCAAACGCGTTTTTCCCATAGGAATCGCTTGAGAGTGCCTTCTGGAGGGACAACTGAGAGATCTCCAGGATTGCGAGGATTTGTGCGAGTACCAACACGCGTTGATTTTGCAGGTTGTTGAGATTTTGATGATTTTCGTGGACTCATGGTGGTAAAGAATGGGATAGAACAACTCGGTCTGATCTGAAATTTCAATTTCTACGTTTTGTTTCAAACGTTCGACTACGTAGCTCACACCATTCACAATGGAGGACATTGTTGGATACGCTGTTGCATTCATTTTCATCGTAGCTGCTTACAAATGGCTCACTGCTCGTAAGTATTCCATTATCTTCATTGGAATCCCCTGTGTGACGTGTTGTGTCCAGCTGCACCCGCGCCCGCCGGCCCGTCTCTTGGCTTCACACCAAAGCGAATTACCAATGATATGGTATGCAAATCTAATTCTACATGTAATCGGTGTTACTTACCTCTTCATAGGTTACCCAAGTACAGACAATGTTCCCTGATCAACCCTAGTAGGTCCTGCCCTCATCCATGGCGACAAAACAAGCTTACATGACACCTCTCCAGTGACAACATAAAATACGATCTCCTTCGTACTGGCTCCGTAGAACTGACATGTAACAAGATTCTCGAACAAGGTTACCTTCCTCGGGTATGGATTGACCCGCCCGATGGTGTTCACAATTACTGATTCTCCGCCAGCCCACTGCAGCATACTATACCCTTTATCCTTCTCAGCCACTCCATAATCCTCCACCTTCGAACCCAAGGCCAGCAGCACCACAGCCCACTGTAGCACCTTCACCACAACCTAACCTCATTTCACGATTCGGCCTTCAAAATCGTGTATCGACAGAAAAGCCAGATACCATGCTTTCCACAGAAAAATCGGCTTGGGAAACTACTGCAGAGAAACGGGAAGCTAGTTTAAAGGAGAGAAAGGCTCAGATGGTCCTTGCTGCTAGACAGTGAGTTTTCTATGTTCATTGCTTACTAAGCATGCACTGATTGTGATTGGCTGTTGAAAGGCGGATGTTGGCTCAGCTATCGCAGAAGGACTAGGTACTTCCCTACTATTGTAGTCATGTAATTTACACCCTAAGGCTTGCTTTTATCTCGAGGAACTTTTGAAACATGGACGTTTTACACTGAAAAGAAATGGTCGTGTGAGCTGGAAATCCGCGTGGCAGAAAATCAGCTGAGTTTGGTAATAGAGGTACAGGAACCACTCAACCGCTATTAAGCTTAAATTTGAACCAGCACCAAGCGGTGGCTCTAGCGATTATATTCTTCCATGAAGTTTGGTAAGACGTACAGCGCCCTCATATACAACCCTGATTTTCCCGAGGAGTGGCGAGAAAAAGCTATCGACTATCGACAGGTCAGTTCGACGTCACCGTTCTGATCGAAAATCCCCAGGGGCTGACAATCTTGACTGGGCGGTCATCTCCTTTATAGCTCAAAAAGCTCATAAATCAAGTGGTTATAGAGCTCCATTCCCTTGGCCTCAACCCAGCCATCTTGCGCCATGTCCTTGAAAGAGACACGACAGTAGTCCAACCTCCGTCTCCATCCACCAGCGATCCAGTGTCTGAGCCGGTCACACCACTTCCTCAATCTGTGCCAGAAATTGTAGTGATAGAAGATGAACCATTCTATGAAGTCTCAAGTAGGTCCAAGCTCTCTCGGGATGCAAGAAAACAATGTTTTCATTGGGGTAAATTACAGAGTCAGCCGATGTATCTTTACACCTCTCGCCACGGCTCCGGCGAAGGCTTTCTGAAACAGCCAGATCAGATGACAAGCAGCCGACTCCAAAGGCAGAAGGGAAAACACACCATCTTCGTCCATCACAAGATTCCTTGGAGGAACCCGATTCTGATTCAAGCAAAGCCGATCTGAGCGAGAAGCCGGCAGCGGATCCGCCACCCATCTCATTAATGGAGTCCTCTGTCGACTTAAGGGTCGACAACCCCTTGTGGAAGTTGCAGAGTCGGAGTATAGATGCCGAGGAAGAACGAGCTGCAGCTGTCGACATACCTCCTAGGGGCATCTCGCCTATATTGTTTGAACCGTAAGTTATTCCCACCAATTCCTTGGCAGTACTTCTTACAGCTCATTTCAGGCAATCACCCACGGAGAATCTTATCATCCCCTTGTCTTCTGACACAGCATTCTTCCAGCTCCTCGCGAGCGCCATTGACGCTCTCACTTCTCTCTACAAAACAACGCTGAACAACTGTGCAGAAGAGGTTGAGACTCTCACGGATTCCATTTCCCATTCTGCACGTCCATCTTCCCAGGGTAAATCCGACCTCTACGCTTGGAGAGAAATATTCCAGTCATGGGTCGAGGCTGAAATTTTTGAGAGCCTCTCCGAGAGGACTCGAGGCGAGAGGTCGGTGGAAGAATCAGAAAAGAGGTTGACCATGTTTGCCAACCAAATGGTCAAGCGTGGTCTAGCTGATGGAGGTCGGACATTCCGATTGAAGTCCAGCAAAGATGCGATGAAGCGTTTCTTAGCGCTCAACGTATTGATTCTCGACATGAAAAAGGTATGTTAATATACGTGGGACTAGCGCCACTCCATGAGCTGACCATGTTCCAGTTTCAACTCGCCAATTCTGAAGCAACAAGGAAAATTCTGAAGAAGCATGAAAAGCGGACCTCTCTGCCAGCTACGTCTACAGCTTTGGTGCCCTCCTTGACATTACAAGTTACCGGTGGTACCTCTTTACCCCATGTTCTGCTTGTTTTGATTACAAATACCCTACTACCCGTGATCCCGGCGATCGACGGTAAGCCAAGGTCCCATCGGTCGATTGTTCAGTTACCTAAATTTCGGTGGATCTTCCCAGATTATACATGTTTAATATGTACTAGTGTTGCCTTTAAGCCCATACGGTTGGCTTGTGGTCATCTATTCTGCGTGCGGTATGGTCGACAATCTATGAAAGAGATCATTGGCCCCTGCTGACTCATTGTTTCCACTAGCTGCCTCGCCAAAATGCAAAAACGAAAAGATCCGCGGCATGCCCATTGCCCTCTGTGTCGAGCACCAACAGTGTTCGAAGCTGACGCAAGTAAGTCCCTTGAAAACCCTCCAATCAAGCAAATCACTGACACCCTCTTTTTTCAAAGGCAACTTGGATATGGCATTGATGAATTTCTTGAAAGACTGGTTCCCAAGAGAGGTGAAAGCCAAAGCACACGACAATGAAATGGAAATTGCGTATGAGATAGCCGAAGATCTAGGATACGGTGCCCCAGGTGGTACAGCTGCCCCTGGCGAGTGCTGCGTCATGTAATCACGCCGCCTGTATGTTTTAGAAATGTTTTGATTTTGAACGTAGTGTCATGTTAGCTCAGAGAAGGATCTGGGCCATGCCAGTACGCGAGTCAAACTCTATGACTGGTCATATAGTATATTTACATCGAATGAATAAGCATCTTCTCGGTAACTCCCAAGATATTAACCCTGTTTCACTTGCAGATCTTCGGAGACATCCTAGGATGGATCACGAGATACTCAAGTTACAGAGCAAATCTTTTTGCATTTGAAAAGAGAGTGGCTTAAACAAGGAGTCGCAATGAGGTCGATCAAATGACCCAAATATCAAACCAGGAAAGAATTGAAGGCAAATCTTCAAATGAGAGTGAAGATGCGGATACAACATATTGGAAGATCAAACCATCGCTCTAACTAACACCTGACAAAAATACAACCAGATTTCTAACTCATTACACTACCCTGGGTAACGCTTTCTCCCAAATATTCGTTGTTGGGGATGTACGTGAACCCTCTGAATTGGTCTTGTACGGTCTCCGAGAGATGAGAGTCTGTGACAACAGAGTCCATTGGAGCTTCGGATGTGAATTCTGCGTCAAAGTTGCTGACGTCGATTTGCCCAGTCTGAAATAATTGAGATGAGAATAGACAGGTTTATCGTATAATATCAGCTTTACTTACCACGCTGGGCTTGAATGGAGGTGTGATTTTCTTAGCAATCAATCTGTGAGGGGGTCGTATATCATGAGAATGTGCAGTGCAATCAACAATGACGATAGCGTACCTAGCCCAGTCGATGTGCTTCGCGAAGAAGGGATGTCGCTTAATCTCTTCCGCACCGTTGACACCAAGACGCTTAGTGGGGTCTCGAGAAAGCAATCCCGTCATAATGCTCCGGGCATCGGAAGGCATGTCTTCGGGGAAACGAAGAGGGTCATGCAGAATACGCTGATACATTGTATTGACGTTCTAATAAAATGAAAAGTTACGTTAGCGTCAGTCATGAGGTGTTTCTACATAGACGTACCTCATCATAGAACGGTGGCAACCCTGTCATCATTTCGTATAGCAACACACCAAGAGTCCACCAGTCCACCGTCTTTGTATAACCCTGGTTCTCAAGGAGTTCCGGCGCAATATACTCTGGGGTACCACAGAATGCTAATGAATGGTAGCGGTCAGCTGGATATAACATGGCTTATTTCTCTCGACTTACTGTTGGTCTTGTCGGTTTCTGACATGTTAAGCTTACAAAGTCCAAAGTCACATAGCGCAATGTGACCGGTGTAGTCGAGTAGAATATTCTCTGGTTTGAGGTCACTGGATTGAAATTTGTAAGAAACAAACATATGCAGATGGCAGAACCGCCTCACCGATATACAACGTTGAAGCTATGTAAGTGCTCTAGTGCACATAGAAGTTCTGCTGCATAGAATCGACTTCGGTTTTGGTCGAATTTGCCCTCCCGCTGGAGATGATAGAATAACTCTCCGCCATTCACTGGAAGAAGTGACCATGTTAGGACTTTGCTAGGGGTGCTGCGCAGCAGGAGACCTACCAAAGCTCATCACCAAATATAACTTATCTGGATTCTGGAAAGAGAACTTGAGAGGCACAATGAAGGGGTTGTTGACAAGTGCCAAGACGGTTCTTTCTGCCAAGATGTGGGTTATTTCTCCTGGTCTTGAAGCGATATGGGCCTTCCTGATGGTTTTCAAGGCGTAGATCCGCTGAGTATCCTTCTTTTTGACTTGCATAACCTTTCCAAAGGAACCCTTTCCAATAACTTTTAGGAGTTCAAATGCTTCAATAGTCAATGCTTCCGCCTAAAGCAACAATGTATCAGAGCAATGTCAAATGGTTTGCACCGTGTGGGGACCTACGCGTGGCTTGAATAGTATTTGTAAGTGGAACTCGCCGGATCCCGCGTTAGCTGCGAACCATTGGTCTGATGCGTGCTAAAACGTGAATCAGATAGATCAGATCTTAGACTCAAGATGACAAAGGGGGTGTCAACGCACATGGCCATCGAGTATAGGGGTCAAATCCAATCGGCACATCAAGAGATCGTTTCCCATGTTATTCTGATCATCGCCCGCAGCGGGTGGCTGAGTGCGAAGATAAGCTGATAAAGAAATGTCTGCACCTCTCGATACATCGCTAGTTGACAGAAATAAAGTGAGATCCCAACTCCAATGCGCAGCAATAGAGATGTAACTTACAAATGTGCTTTGTACATCCAAGCTGGAGCATGCATCTCTCCGCCCAGGGCGTCGATGAGGATTTCTTGCTTGTCAAAGGATAAGACAACATATGGTAACCACCAAGATCTCTTTCTCTGTAGACTTTCTCGATTGGCAGGACCACGCTGATTTGAGGCACCGCTGGCAAGTGCTTGTTGAATCACAGCGGGCAGTGGGACATTTGGAGGAAGATTCAAGTTTCGACCAGAGAAGACACGAACAGTGAGCACACCGTTCCGGACGGGGCTCGAGGACTCTCCGTTTGCATTTGTTGGAGGACGAGGAGTGGTGGATCTTGAGGGGACTGGAGTGGTGGATCTTGACTGGCCAGAGGGAGTTCCAGCAGCGTCCTTCTCTGATGACGAGATTGACAGCAAATCAGACAAGATCAGTGGATGTGAAGGATGGTTGAGACATACTCTTTGCACCGATCTTGAGCATAGTGGATTGGTAAGATTGAGAGAGTCTGAGAGAGATAAAATGAACGTGAGCGATGTCAATGAATGACGATAGAGAGAAGAGATGTTTTAAAGCTAGGAACAAGGTGGGATGCACGTACAAGTGGCAAAGTGTTTCGAGTTGGCTAAAAGAGTAATTCGATGGTGGATTCCCCTTTTGTGTCTCAGTGGCGATTCAGTTTCTCGTCGTGGCGGTTTGTCCCTTCTCTCGCTGGTTGCGACGCAATCACTCTCGGTTGTTCGATGTGGTTTAAGACGTCGTCCACTAATTTGGACCAAAAAAAGCGACATCTCCAGAATCTGATCCGGGGATAACAAAAGCGCACAGCCACCGTATTGACACGTGCGCACTATAATCGTTATCGTTACCACGATACTTGTCGGTTTCTCATAATGTCTCTAAGACGATAGGAAGTTTATGCCCCAAGGAAACACTTCCAATTTCAGGCCATATCCAGGCCGGCGATGGTCTCCCTGGTGAAACCGGTGTACGGGTGAGGCGCATCAAGACTGTTACAGGAAAGCACCTGTGCAACGTTATTCTACGTAGAATGTTTCACGCAACGACGAGCTCCTGCTTAGTACACAGAAGCAAGAGTACAAGATGCAGCAATACACCGTCCATCTATATAGAATAGATCAGATGATGAATATATAGAGTTCCCTAGCCATCGCTGGCTTCGTAATATCAACCTAGGGTATGGATTCAATCGGATTGGTCTTTAGATTTAGCCGCTTTACGACTTTCTTTTGCAGCGAGATGTGCTTGAAGGATCTTGGTTTTCTCAATCTCATACTCCTTGAATGCCTGTTGCCATTTCGCGACATAGGGCTTTCAAACAAAACGTCAGCAGATCCGTGAAATGCTATCTCATGGCCACTCACAGCTTTCTCTCCAAGCGTCATACCATCCCACAACTCCTTGAGTTTCCTTGCGCGTTCGGCACCTTCCTCTGTATTTGGTCGTTGGAAGGGCAGCTTCTGGCTCTCTCCAAGCTCCACTGAAAACTGAAGGAATGGCGGAGTCGGCTTCTTCAGATCTTTGAGAGGATTACGCGCCTTTGCCTCGGCTTTCTTAATCCTAATGTCACGATAGTATTGCTCTCTTGCTTCTGGGGTAAGAGAGTCTTCCCATTCTTTAAACGCGACCTTGTATTCATCAATACGTTTCTCCCGTAGAGTCTTGTATCCCTGACGTCATCACATGTTATCCTTGGTCGGGCACAACAAACAAAACATATTCCAACGCACCTGCTTCTCGGTTTCCGACAACTTGTTATATGCTACCCAGATTTCGGGCATATCTGTTGTAAATCTGAATGGCTTAGGACGCCTTTCGATTTCCTCTTCAATGAAGATTTGGGCGGCACGTAGAGGAGGAGAGCGAGGGGGAGGCGGATAGAGTCTCTCCGATTTCTTAGAAATGGCTTCGGCAAGTACAAGTGATATTAGCATAGATGTGATTGAGGAAAATAAATCAGAAACTTACTCTTCTTGGTCGGGCGCTTGGGTGCAGCTTTGGTAGCAGGCTTCTTCTTTCGGGCTTTGGGACCATCCTTGGATTTCTTGGCAGTGGCCCTGGTCTTTGCCTTGGCCTTTGCCTTGGTCTTTTTCTCAGATTTAGTACCTTCAGTCTTTGTAGAAGAACGAGTAGAAGCCAAGCGAAGTCCGTTTATTGATGCTAAGATAAAACGGTACTACCCAGGTCAGCCTAATTCAAACTTTTTGATAATTTGACCAGCCGCACCTGAATCATATGGCAGTACTGATCTCGCCTGAGCTATCCTTGGGAGAGAGTTAGACGCTCGGTTAAGTCCAAAAAGAACTTGGCGTCCTAGTTGACGCCAAATTAAGCTGGCCATGGTTGTTCGGTTGGTTCTCAAACGGTGACCGTAGAACGTGGGATCAGTTGTTCGTTGCACTTCGTGTTCTTTTTACCCGCTTCTTTACCTAATTATCTGAAGGAAATGACCTCTCTTACTGGCGCTCCTGGTCCCCAAGAACCACCTCAACTCGTATACGATGGCAAGAGCGCACTTCCTATGGGTCAATTGCGTTCCATCAAGACTCATCTTCAATTGGTCCATCATCGCATTGAGGATTTAATGCTTACCGTACTGAACCAAGGTCGAATGCAAGGTACTCCATGGTAAGTTGGTCAGTTGTAAACATCGGGATCTATCACTAACGGGTCCATTTGCATTAAGGCCCGAAATATTAAACAAATACAATAACATATTGCAACAGACAGCTCTGATAACAGAACAGTTAACGATGACTATTACTGGTTCATCCTTTGCTGCCGCTGTCGCGGCTGCACAAAACACAGCCTGGCCACGTCCTCCGATCAACCAGATACCCAATCTTCTCCTGCATCCCATCAAACCCATCCCTCAGGAAGCCGATCATTTATTTGGATCTCTGCTCCAAACAATGCGTCCCCCGCCTGTTCTTCAAGATGACATCGAAGTTGTAACCAAGTTTGAAAAAGACCGTGAACGTAGGGGAATGAAGGATTTAGACAGCGAAGGTATTTTGAGAGAGATGGAAGCTCTTCGAGCGGATCATGATGCTAAAGCGGAGAGAGGGTTGAGGGCTGTCCAAATGCTAAAGGAGAAGTATTACTGGAGAGCAAGGCCCGACTTTCGTGCCGAAGAGGAAGAGTTGGAACGACAACGACAGAATGTGATGGAGAGCGGACCTTCATTGTCAAGAAGTGTTGCTACGGAGAGTAATGATGAGGAGGACGAAGAAGAAACGGAGGATCAAGTCATGGTGGATCGCGATGCTTCTTCCTCACCCAGGGGGCAAGGTCCATCAGATCAAACTATGGCACCCGCTGTAAATGGAGCTGTCGCACCAGAAGCCCAGACGGGTGGCGGCACCACAGACAATGAAGAACCACTCGACTCAGACGATGATTTGTTCGAAGAGGTTACTTAGCTTGGATTGCTCATAACTGTTTCACCGTTCAATGGTACCTCGTTCTTTCTTCACAATGTCTCCAAATAATGACATGTATGCGGAACTTGACGAATATTTCCTTCAGAAGAACGAGCTGTGAAGCTTTGCTGAAATGCGTATCTTCGGTAATCAAGCAATACTATATGATAAATAAAACCGAGGAATTTTTGGGTGCATAATAGAAACTTCCGGAATGAATTGGATGATTCACTTTCGGCGCCTAAAGGAGATCATATCGAGTGTCAATAGGGGGAACCTTGATCCTCTTATCACGCTCAAGTTTAGGTGTACACGCGGATTCAAGCCCTATGTACACCTCCAGCCTTGGGTCTTGGAACGAGGACTTTTGTCAATCAACAATGCATTAAGGCTAATGACACCTATAAGAGATAGGCCTTACGTGTTTAATTAGGAAATACTGGGCCGTGTTTGCGCTGTCGAACCGTGGTAAGTTGAGGGATCTCATCCCTGACCAGCCACGCCACCTGCGCGCTTCCCACTATAAAGATCTTGAACCCACCCAAAGCACATACTTCATTCTCTTTCGCCACCTTTGTTGCCACCTGATGTTGTCGCAGGAGCAACAGGAGGCGCTTGCCCAGCTTCAAGCTATTACCAATGCTGATGACCTTGACAACCAAAGAGCAATCCTTGAAAGTGTTGGTTGGGATGTTCAGGTAAGCAGGACCAACAGCATGCTTAAAACGTTTCTAATTCTTTTGCACTACAGAAAGCAGTGCATGCGATCTTTGATGGGTCGAGCGCACCCATTTCATCCAATCAAGCGGGTCCATCGCGCCCTACAACACGAACTTTTGAGAGGATGGAATTAGATGATTCTTCCCAAGGTGCAACGCCTCGCAGCGGTCCAAGCACTTACGACGTAAGTCATGTATAAAAGGCTTGTGGTGCTGTCACTGATACATGTTGCGTCGGCAGCATCATAGCGGCCCAGTAGTTGCTCGCACCGGCCTCAACTTGTTCTCTATCATCACTTGGCCTGTGACAATCACCTTTCAGCTATTCACTGGAATTGTCAACTTCGTTTTCCGAATTCTACGAATCCCACTTCCTCGATTCTTACTGAGCTGGCGAAACTTGCCAGGCACTGCCTCAAGTCGTGCCATTGGTCGCCCAGCAAGCAAACCATTACGAGGAGGCAATCCCAAAGATGTTGTCGACAGATGGGTGAGGGAGCTAGAGGATGAGACAGGCGCGATGTGCGTTTCTAGAGCGGCTGCTGCTGTCGATGAAGGGTCTAGCTTCGGTTCCAAGGAAAAGGAAGGTCGCGGAAAGTTGTTACCAGACTTCTGGATAGGTAGCTACGAAAGCGCGTTGAAAGCTGCTAAGGAGGACGTGAAGGTGCTTTGTGCTATTTTGGTTAGCGAGGAGCATGATGATGTTCCTGATTTCAAAAGGTGAGATCTTATCTGCTTTGGTTGAAGACTATGTCTCAATGGTCTCCTAGGAATGTCCTCACGGATCCGGACCTCGTACGCGTCCTCACAGATAACCAATTTATCGTTTGGGGAGGAGATGTACGAGATAGTGAATCCTACCAAAGTAGGTCCAAAGATTGACATACTGCTGATCTTTACTGATGAACCCGCTTTTTTCCAGCTGCCTTGAAACTTGGCGCGACCACTTATCCTTTTGTTGCTTTCGTTTCTCTTCACCCTCGTGCTGGCTCCGCTGGTCGAAGCTCGGCCCTGACCACATCTCCTCAACTCAGCATTATCTCACGACACGAAGGATCTCCTGAAACTAATACATCCGCTTCAAACCTTTACTCGCACATTGTAAACACTCTCCTTCCTCGAGTAACACCTTTCTTGACAAGGATTCGAAATGAGAAACGACTTCGTCAACAAGAAAGGGAACTTAGAGAGGAGCAAGATAGGGCGTTTAGAGAGGCCGAGCGAAAGGACAGGGAGAGAATGGAGAAGAGAATTGAGGAAGAAAGACGGAAAAAACAGGATGAAGAGAGGAAACGACTGGAGATCGATCAGAAGTTGAAGAAAGTAGAGAACAGGAAGAACTGGCGAAGATGGGCCAAAAGGAACCTCATTCCTCCAGAGCCAAGCAAGTCCTCTGGAGGATCGATTAGGATAGGAGTGAGGTTACCAAACGGAACAAGGCTCTTGCGAATGTTTGAACCCTCCACTCAAGTCGAAACGCTATACACCTTCGTGGATATTAGCTTCCTTTCCCAGAAGGGTGAGGATGACCCATCCATAGGAGACCAAGTGGATCAACCACCTGCCAGTTACCAGCACGAATTCGAGTTTGAACTCGTGACTTCCTATCCAAGGAAGGAGATTCCTCTGGTAAAAGGCCAAACCATTGGTGATGTAGCCGAACTGAAAGGAGGGGCAAATCTTGCTATCGAAATGAAAGCGAATCGACGGAGTTTGAGCGAAGATGGGAGTGGAAGTGGAGGGAATCAAACGGAAAGCGAAGAGAGCGAAGATGGGGAATGAGGAACGGATACATATGCTATATCTTTACGTTTGGATAATTCTCTTGCGTCTTGGACTTTGCTTATTGTCGTGCATATCATCTTCATCTGTAGTTGCTGCTTTCATAATACCGATCTTATGAACCACACACTTGGTCATGATTTCCTTGCGGGGGTGGCAATGAGTTGGTGGTAATACATCGATTTTTCGAAGGTTGATGATAATCAAGTTGCAACGTCTAGCTCCAGCCACCTCTTTTAGCCTTCCGTTCCTTCCTCTTCTTTCCGATAAGTCTCCCAAGCCTTTCACTGGCTGTCGCCGTAGGCTGTTTGGGGGCATCTTCGCCCTTCTCCTCCCAGACTTTTCGCCGTTTAGGCAACTTGATTCCAGTATCTTCCGTACTCTTCTGGGCATCTTCAGATTGACGTCTCTTTTCTCCTGGCTTCGCAGAGTCACCCTGAGCTTCGGCCTTCACACTTTATGTCAGCACTAAATAATCAAGTAAATCAGTCGGAATGACCTACCTCTCGTGCAGCCCTTCGTTTGGTTACCTGCGCATTTTCAATTGAGAATTCGATCAAAAGCGGTCGATCTTTGGGACCAGCTCCCTCAGCTTCCATGCTCTTGACTTTCCGCTTCCACAACTCCAGTCTGGCCTTCGCTTCTTCAGCATGTTCTTTCTTTCGATCTTCTTTCTGAACGTCTTTGTTCTCGGCCCTCTCGATAAGATCTGTAAGCTCATCCTTCCACCATTCCCACATCAATTGTGTCAGACCTTCCCTGTTATTCGCCCATCTCAAAACCCTCAGTGCATCTGCATGCTTCTCCAGTTCTAAGAATCCGTAGCCCCGCGATCTACCTTTTCCCACCAATGGATCGATGCGATCGACTTGCCGCGTGATCTTGGATTGCTTTACACCAGTATATCGTCCTTTCCGTAAGTTGCGGGTAATTTGACCTGAAGATCGTTGCTCCTCCAGCATGGAGGTATCTGTGGCTTTCTCCTCGGGTGTTAGGTCGTCTCGTTGACCATCTTGCACTTCTGCTTTGAAAGCTCGAACGGCATACGTCCCGAGGCGTTTGAGAACTCTCTCGGTCACAAATGTAGGGAGCTGTCGAATGCTGAGTCGGGTACGAGAGACATAAAGAGAAGGGTTTGACCGAAGTAGAGTTTTCCTTGCCTCGTAAGCAGTCATGCGACGCTCTAATTCAGCAGGCGGAACATTTTTAGCAGCAGTGCTTGAGGGGAAAATTACTGGTCATAATGTTATCATCATCTGATCGCAATAGCGCATTACAACCGGCACGTACCTCCTTCTTTCATCAGATACAAATTTCGAGCATCCTTTTTCTCCCGTGATTTCTCCCGAGCGTCTTTGAGTTTTCCGGCTTCATCTCTGCTTACGGCCCTCGTAACGTCCAAAGTACGACCCATCAAAACGAACTTTGCCGCCAAAGATGATGATGGGTCAGGAGTCAGAAGAGAGAATGGATTGGATCTCTTCTTTGCAATGACCTTCAACTCTGTGTTAGAGTGGACGAAACGCAACTATTCCATCACCCACCATGACTTCAGCTCCTGCCTCATTCCTGAGAGTTTCAGCCTCAGCCACCGCACGATCGGCGTCGGCAACTTTCCAGAAACATACAAAACCTGTTCCTTTGGATCGCCCGGTCTCTTTATCCAAGGTAATCCGGGCATATCGAAGGGTTCCAAACGGACGAAAGCTAGAAGACGACAATAAGGCAAAATTGATGCATTTTCGCGATGCATTTTACGTACATGCTCTTTAGATTATCCTCAGTGGCTTCGAAAGGTAGATTCCTTATAAAAAGCGTGGTGCCTTCTTCTGGAGGAGGCGGGTTATGCACCGTTTCTTCCTCATCCATGACCATGCTCTCGACGTCTTCCGTTTCTTCCCCCGAATCAATACCCGAGTCGCTGCTGGCACTCGAGCTCCAACTTTCCTCTTCGCTATCATGACTTCTGCTACTGGAGTCATCTTCATCTCCACTGTGTTCGTTATCAGTATCTTCTTGATCTGCGATTTCTTCGGGCTCATCCTCCGCTGGGCCTTGCGTTTGCATTGCCGTTTCCCATTTATCCTTACTGAGTGCCCAGTCCACAGCTATTATCCGTCCTTCTCTGTGTTTTTCGTCTGCGGCACTTTCGAGGTCAGTGGCCGCTGTGTTTGAATCATCCTTGTGGCCGTCGTCCTCTTCATCTCCTCCAATCTCCGGCACCTTTGTTTTCCTTTTACGCTTCCCCTTTTTGTGAGCTGCTTTGGAGGCAATGTCTGCTGCCAAACCGGATCGAACGATGGAGCCATTCAGTTCCATGAGCGCATTTTCGGCGTCTGCTTTGGAGATCATCCATACAAAAGCGAAGCGAGGTTTCTGACTCCCACTAGCTTGTGGCATCGTTATAGAGTTTATGGGTCCATAAGGCGAAAATAGGGCGTGTAAGTCATTTTCCGTGATCTAAAGGTAGTGTAAATTAGTCGGTAGTGAGATGAGAGAGATAACGCGTACGTCTTGAGGCAAATTACGGATTATAAGACGGCCCGCCTTGCTAGAGCCAACCTGCTTATCGAGCCTCTTCTTCAGTGTTGCCGATATTACTGATCCTTTGTACACATGCGCGTGCAAACGTAAAACAGCTGTATCAGCTGCCGGTGGGCTTGTAAATAGCGCATAGGCGACGCCAGATAGCTTCTTCCCATACTGATCTTGAACCGGGTACTCCACATCTTCAGCTCCATCCTGCTTTCTCAATTTCTTCCAAAGAACACTCTTTGTAACACCTTTTGGTAAGTTGGCGAGTACCACGGTTCTAATTGCATTGGGGTCTCGTGAGGCGCGTGAATTAGATGTGGCAGATGGCGATCGTTGAGCCTTGATTATGGGTTGATCCGTCAACTGCGTATTTGATTCTGACTGATAATAGCTTAGATCGGATCCATATATTGTATAAAATAACTCGAACCTTCCTATTTGCCCATTGTAATCGGACTTTGCGTCCGTCTACAATGACCTGCTCCTTCATGTTAATTCCAAAACGATCCATCGTGCTTTCGGCATCTTCCCTAATAGCAAAAGCAACATAGCCAACCCCCTTAGACCTTGTTTGATTCGTTTTCAAGTCTTTAAGAGTGACTACAAATGCTGTTTTGATGGGTGCAATCTCAGAAAATGCTGCTGCTAATGAAGCATTGGTTGTGGAATAGTCAAGGTTGGAGATGAACAGCGTCGAGCTACAAGGAGAATTCAATGAGAGGATACTTCCGCGCACTACAAGCAGCTCACCCGTGGGTTGATGTGCTTGGTTCGCCTTCCTTTTCCTTCCCTTCAAGAGCCATTATTGCTTGATGCAATACCAACGAAGTTAGGAAAATTGAAACCTCGCTTCGTTGTAGTCACATCAATATGTGCAAACAACCCACCACAAAACGTCACACTTGATCCAAGCCCCGCTCCTATGATTATGAAAATGAACAGCCCAGAACACAAAGACGCATCTTTGGCCCCAAATTTGGAAAGAAGGTAATTCGGCGCTCCACCATTGATAGGATGTCTTAAGTGTGGGGCGATCTCCGTCGCGAGATGACGACGATGTGTTCTGTTCACGTCATCACCGTCACTGTTCCTACCCGACTCTCGACATGTGACAAATTTGGGAGTTCGTCATCGATGACGATTCTCATTTCATTTTCCTTATAAAAGGTGTTGGAAAATAGTCAAAGTTTTAAACAACACCACTTATACTCAAATCACCACTCGTACTCAAATCACCACTCGAAATCTTAAATCTTATCATGGCTGATACTGGACGACAAAGTCTTTCCGACAAGGCAGGTTCTGCCCTCAAGGTAAGTTGATACTGGCAACCCATCGAGAACCATCACTTATTTTCGATTTTTTGTCGTAGCCTGACTCCCAGAAGACCACCACCGAGAAGATGGGCGACTCCGTCAAGGGCACTGCTGACAGCGTGGCTAGTACTCTTCAACCTCAATCTGAGAAGTCCGGGACTCAGAAAGTTGGCGACAACCTTTCGGGTAACAAGTAAGTTCATGAGGATCGCGACTCTTGTTTCCATAATCTAACTTGTTCTGCGATCACAGGAATGACGACCAGGGCACTTTACTTGACAAGACCAAGCGAGCTGTCGGTATTAACTAAATAAATGCGTCCATTGTATTGTATTGGTACATATGTTGAAGTCAAAGATGATTTTTTCGCAAGAAATCCGCTGTGTTGAATGCGCTGCTTCTTGATCAACCAGTACGCTGAAGACCGTAGTCCATAAGTTTCTCCAACACAGTAAATTCTAGAGACTTTAGTCTACATGGACCTAATTTATATCATTAGTTCTAATAAAAAGGAGCCATTTGAGTCATGGTTCAACTGGTTTAAGCGTGGGGGAAAAAGCTCCAGAATCGGGTAGGGGTCGCGCCTGCCGATTCAGTCATGATGTGGGGAGCACGTGATAGTTATTTTGTAATCATTCACACATCGATAACTTGTTCAACAATCATTTACTATCCAAAATAAAGCTTTATGAATGATGGCCATCACCCATCTGCGGTCGTCAACTCGCAGCAACAACCCATTCATCAATACTCTGGGTAATCGAATTTACCGCAACTGTCGAAGACAATACCATGTCGCTTATGAGCGCGATGATATGCTCAAGGAGCAAGGTTTTCCAAGAGACTTCTTCTCAAACCAACCACCGGCGCACAAATCCCTGTCTGACATGAATGGAAAAAGAAAGGGAAGACCTGAGGGAAATGGTAAGAGCGATGGTCCTGAAAGAGTGTCCGATATGGAGTGGGAATTACGAGTTGGTGAGCCTACCTAGCGCGTGTACGATTGCCCAGAGTCTGACTAAACGACCATCAGGTCGAGCCATATTCTTGCTTCAGTCGACGCTGCCCGACTTTTTCTCTACAGGACTTGTTACATCATCCCATTCTTCCAGAACCCGGAATCCTACGTCAACAGAACATGATAATAATGGAGATGATGAAATCATCTATTCCAAGAACATCCGTCTTTCGTATACCCCTCCTATTCGATTACCGCCTCTACCGGCTACGTTTCACATAGAGGGCCTTGCTCTATATCAAGCCTCTGCTGCCGTACTCCGTACCTCACTTATGACCTTATATTCGAACTGCACTGTCGATATAGTACACACATCTGTGGTGTCTCCAGCCAAGCGTGAACGCCAACTGAAGCTGGGAATAACTATTCAAGGGCGATCTCGACTTACGGGATCCACTGCTGAGTGGGATGTGTAAGTAAACTCAATCTATCGGAAGTGCACGCAATTGACATGTGAATTTCACCAGTCGTACAACGTATTCATTTTCTCCACTTTCTGGTCTGATTCTTCATCACGAAATCCAATCCATCGATCCGGCTCCACATAGCAGGGTTTACGATGCATTCCGACTCTCGCTCATGAGGGTATTAGGCGGAGATAACTCACCGACCACCCTAGGCGTTGGCGGATCGTGTAAAGTTCCGACTTCTACAAAACCTCCATGTTTTACAAGTTGATCTTAGCAGGATGCGGCATAATCTATTGTGACAATTCATTACTATATACAATGAGCTGGTGTGTGGTGGATGCTCTGGATGTACATCGACCGAACAAATGGGGCCATAGTCTACATTGTAAGCTTACATATATAAATTAGCTTTGGGAGAGGAATCAATTGGCGCCATTCACAATGTCCCTTAGAACCAATCTATTTTTTAAGATCCTCTCCTCGGATACCCTCGGTTTCTTGATTTTTCGGGGGGTGACCGGAATGTCTGCATTTTCTTTGACCTCATCACCCCCACTGCTCCTTTTAACGCCCTTCTGTTTCACATCCTTCGATAGCACTTGACCACTCCAATGAATCTTCTCTGCACCCTTTTCAAGTCGCAGTATCCAGTCCTTTTCCTCCACAAATCGTAGGAATTCCTTCATTATTTCGACACCATCTCTTCCTGCGTTTTGCTCTGCCCCATCGCCCTTCAAGGTTTCACAACTACCAATGATGATCAACTTTTTGCGAGCCCGTGTGAATGAGACATTCAACCTTCTCCAATCCTTCAAGAGCTCTCCAACTGCTTTGGCATCATTGGATCGAACCATCGACAGGATGATACAGTCTTTGTCCCTTCCTTGACTTCGGTCAGCGGTTAGGATTTCGATGTCTTTTTGAGTCGGGGTAGCTTGGAATAGGTGCGAGAGGAGTTTGATTTGTTGCCTGTACAAAGTGATAACACCGATTTGATGAGATTCCACCCCTCCTTCTAGAAGGGCACGCGCAACCTATTGGAGTATGTTTAGCTCTACCCTCCTTAAATATGTATCAATCATCTTACCTGATGCACCAGGTTCGCTTCCACTTCATTCTGTACAAGTTCGCCGACTCTAGACTCCCTTCCTGGCAGCGTATCCGTATCGACGAACACGACTTTGGTTTGTTCATCGAGAATCCTCTCCATCCAGCAGCCACCGGTTACTTGTTCACATTGATTTCTTGTTGCAGCATCATGAAAGCTCTTGATTACCTGTGCCTTCTTTGGTACCTTCAGCACCGCCTCTGCAACGTCCTTTGACCCACACTTTAGCCGTCCACCATAAATCAATTCGTTTGAGATTGACATTATATCTTCATTCATCCGATATTGCATAGCTAGATCGACCACAGCAGCTGGATGGGCCTCAGAGAGTCGTCGAAATAAGGACACATCAAGACCCCCCTTCCGAGCGGCCGGATTGCGAACCTAAGCCAAAACAACCGTATTGGCACCAACACCCAACATGGAGTACGAATTACACTCACAAGAGGTGGAAGCTGGAAATGATCTCCTACAAGAACAAACTTGTCTGCGTGTCGTAGTGGGCCCAAGCAGGTAGGCAATGTAATCTGGGATGCTTCGTCCACGATGCAGTAGTCGAAGGTTCTCCTAGAGAAGAGAGCACTGTAGTTTTGCAATACATAACTATCAGGTCGCGACGCTCTATTCAAGAAAAGTCAAACGACTCACTGATCAAGGGACAAGCACGTAGTTGCCACAACAGGTGGGTCAAAGATTTGCCTCTCAAGCTGCTCTACCGAGCTCGCTGTCGCCTTTTCAGCGAGGGTAAACTTCCTTACTTCCGGATGCACCTAGAATAATTTCAATTTGAATTATAAGGCACCATACAATGACGAATGCTGCTTACCTTATCAACATTACCAAGTCTCAGTATGTCGAATGTCACATCGTCCCCTCCGAGTTTCGCTAATATGTTGTCCACCGCCGAGTGCGTATATGAAGTCAGCAAAACCGTCTTCTTTCTCCTAACCAGCTCTTTGATTATCTCCGAAATTGTCGTAGTCTTCCCGGTCCCAGGCATACCCAAGATCAGTGTGTAATCCCTTGCGCGCATGACTTTTTCCATTGCCGCTTGCTGACTTTCGTTGAGCGGATTGTTCGGAGGAAATACGAGGTTGGAAGTGTCCTCGAATTCTGGGGTTTTTAGGTCTACCACGAGGTTTAAACGTCTTGAATCGCCTCCAGCAAAGAAGAGATTTGCAAGGTTGTATCTTATCCGACCCATTCCACCTGTGATCTCGTCTTTGTCGATTCTGAAGACAACATTGCCCGCAGAGACATCCTCAGAGGTCGTGAACGACCTGGCTTGGGTCCGTGTCCTAGCCAGGACTCCATCCACATTCAATACATGATCCAAACCAACAACCACAAAGTCAGGTTGGAGATCCAAAACGAATCCTCTTGCCAATGCTAAGAGATCTGGTTCGATGGAAACTGTCACGGCATCTCCTTTAGTGATGTAGCCATTCAGTAAAGAGCCAACCATATCCCCTCCACGAACAAATTTGTAAGTGAATCGATGGATCTTGGCGACATTCTTTCCCTCGTTCTTCCCTCCTTCGCCCACAACAATCCTCATATTAGCGAAGCAGCGCCCGTATTTCGTCTCTCGCTCTTCGGCCGTCATGGTCCACAGCTCCTTTCGAAATCGAATCGCATCTTGCTCTTCTTGGGCCAGTAGCTTCTCCCATTTTGCGAAGAAGTCCAGTTGTGGGGGTGTTAGATGTGATGTTTTCATCGCATAGAGGTCTGCTATTTCAGATGTATCATCCTCCACACGATCAACGGCCTGAAAAGAAGACTGTGAGTTCAAATCATAGATGCCGAGGTTTGACCGACCTTTCGATAGAGAAGACAACTGTCCACCGCATAGCACTTCTTGCACGCCCATTCCCGATCGATAGTCGGTGGCAAGAACTTCCCGACGTTGACGTCTTCCAGGTCTTCTAGCGTGCTTGAACCTTGGAGACTTTCGGCGGTGTCGTCTTCAGGTTGTACATCGGATTTGTTATTCCATTTGCGTCTCATCATATAACTTGCAATTTCATTCCTCGCTACGATTAGGCTTCGGAGCTCATGACGAGAAGGGGTAACTCGGATGACCTGATCAGTTTGTGTGTAGTAAAGTAGACCAGTGGGGACTTCAACACCTGAATGAGAATTTGTATTCAGTCGTTTGAGCGCTGGACTGGGTCATAGTCTGACATACCATAACGCTCTGCGACTAAAAGCGTATACAGCATTGTCTGAGCTCTGTGCTCCATCCCTGCATTCGCTCGACCGGTTTTTATCTCCAGAGGAACTGTCCAGCTGGTTGCCTTTGTTCGTCCCAAGCCAGCGTTCCCAACCACCTTGCTGGGACCATCTTCATCCTTAATGGTAGCCTGCATGGATGCATCAATCTTGCCCTTGAGGCCATATGTAGGCGACCAGATATCTTCTTCCACGTCGTGAAGACCTGTCAAAGCGAGTAAGGATTTGCTAGAAGTATTCCTCGAATCGGTTAGCTCAGCATCCGGCTATCGAATGTTTGTCAGTTTGTAAGACGAAACACGAATGATATGACAAGTTCACCTTTGGGTAATCCGCAATGAAGCGTTCGCTGAAAGCTTGGACGCCTACTGCTCGCGTACGTACTTCCACCTTTGCCTTCTCTACACCCACACTCAACTTGACGAGCTCTCCTAGCCCATTCTGCACTACTTCATCAATTTTATCTTCGATGAACTTCTTATCCCATTGACCTTCATCTAGACAAGCTTGAAAGATCTCATGTAGGAAGTTTCCCCAAACCGTAGAGTCGGTGAAGTTGGTGGGAGAAGCGATGAGTGACGTGATGATGGGTTTCCGAGAGCATTGAGCGGAGGATGAAATTGCGGTTGAAGTGAGCAGAAGATCGGGATGAATAATCAATGTGTTTTTCAGAGAGGTAAGAGTTATACTTGAGGAATAATTGAGGTGTGTAGGAACTGGTGCAAAGCGGCCTAGGACGTTAATGGTGTCACCAGGTCGAACGTCTGTGGAGACCCAATCGTCCTTCAGCTCGACCATACGTTTATCCCGGGGAACTGAAGCAGGAAGGTCAACGTGCACAAAAAGGTGCTATGATCGATAGATAAGTCGGTAGGGACAGCCAGCTAGTCAAGTCTTACTGACCTTTATGTTCTTGTATGAACCAGGATTAATCACCTCAACCGAGTCTACGATACATCGAGTACAAGGTTCAGTTACGCGATCAGGCGCAGGTTGGGTGGAAGTAGGCATGGGTGTAGCATAGGTAATTAGCTGAGGAAGCCTTGTGGCCTGAGCATTATCTTGTCAGTAAATAGCATCACATAACCATGGCGGGTGCTTTGTCCTTACTTGTGACCCCTCAACACCATTAGCTTCTGCTTCCATTTCCGACCAATCCCAATCTTCAATTCCGTCCATCATGGCGTCTAGTTCGGCTTTTGTTACTCCTTTCGTGGCTGGTCCCTGTTGGGCAGGAGTGATACTTTTCGGTTTTGAATTTGACTGCTTCGGCAAAAGCATATTTGTACGGTTTCCCAAAGGCGTTCTCCCTAATTTACGCGTCATGAGAGGTGAGAGGTGAGTGGATGGACGCGTCTTGGATGGAGTGTCGGTGCGCTGGCGAACAGGCTTGACGGGAGTTGGATCTGGGGTAGGTCCTTGAAACAGCGACTCGTCGAGATCGGCCAGAATGCCTTCCATCATGCTTCGCTCGGAGTCGGTGAGGGAAGCCATTTTGGACGGGTGGAAAGCAGAATGAGAAATAGAATAACAAGCAAAAATGGACGCGTTTGTCACATGACACGGTATTTCGGAGATAAGACACGTCTGAGTCTCAACCTTGACTTTCTATCTATCCCTTGTCTGACTGACACCTACTGCAGGACACGATGCTTTCCAACGGGTGGTTGAGCACATCTCCAGTATCTATCTACGTACAGAGATGCTGCGAACCTTCGTTATCCGAACCCAACTACGCTCTCAATCTCGAATTGGCAGAATACATAGTCCAGAAAAAGGCCAACACTGCCCGTGATGCGGCAATGGCTGTAGTTCAGTACATCAATCATCGCAATCCCCATGTCGCTATATTAGCTATTTCTCTCCTTCAAACCCTTGTTCAGCATGTAGGGTATCCAATGCATCTTCAAGTATCCACCAAGGAGTTTCTTAACGAACTCGTTCGCCGGTTCCCAGAACGGCCGCCTCCATTCCCAGGACCTGTGATGAGCAGAATCCTTGAGACAATACATCTCTGGAGGGAAACTATATGTAAAGATAGTCGGTGGAAGGAGGATCTCGGAAATATCAGGGATATGCATAGATTACTCAGTTTCAAAGGTATGCTTCCCTTTCTTGGTTTATGAGTCGTTTACTAGTTCGCTCATCTTTCATCTAGGCTACAGGTTCAAAGACTTGAACAAAAATGTTCTTCAGAATGTTGCAAGCAGTGCCAATGCGGTATGCGCTTATTTCCATGTCGACTTTCGGTGCACTCATGCCCTGTTCTCGTAGAACCTCAAATCCCCTGAGGAGCTTGAAAACGAAGACCGGGAGGCTCAGCAGGCGGTATGTATCTTCTTTTCCCACTTGAGAGTTTATCCACTGAAGTTGCACCAGAAACTCCAAGAATTGATACGACGTGGAACGCCACGCGATTTGGCCGCTGCGCAGGAGTTGATGAAAACGCTTTCAGGAGCGGTGAGACCCTACCCACAAAACACAATGACAATCCTTGCTGACGCACAGTTTAATGCGAACGAAAGAATCCGGACGCCAAACCTGATTATAAGGCACAGACATTGCATGAGCTAGAGAAGCTGCAATCAAAAGTCATTCTCCTTAACGACCTGCTTGATAATGTTGACAAAGAAAAAGGCGAACGATTTGTCAAAGGTGATGCATACGATGTGAGTGTCAGATCAGAAGTGGGTACTAATCAAATGTGCGTGCTGACATGATCCATTCCTTAAAGCAAGTGGCGACAATTTGCGCCCAAGCGCGACCAAAAATTCAAAAATGGATAAGCGACGCCGAAGGAGATCCAGATGATTCGGACGCTCTCGATACATTCCTCAATATCAATGACTTAATCAACAATGTCCTCGACCGGTACGAGCGGTACAAGAAAGGCGATTACTCCGAGCCTGTTCAACCCGAAGCGTCGTCTTCAAGTTCCAAAAACGATCTCATCGATCTGGACTTGTTTGATGGTTCTTCTTCCAATAATAATGCGCCAGGCCAATCAGCATCAACCCCTGGAAATGTAACGGACGACCTCGCCGAACTCTTCGGTCCTCCCACCACCTCGAATGCCCCCGCTCCCTCTACCTTCAATTTCTTAGCATCCACTCAAGGGGCGGCAAAGTCTTCCACGCCGACACCCACTTTCTCCTTTGGCCAACATCCAACATCTATGAACTCTTCCTTCGGCCTCACTAGTGCTAACACTCACCCTGGAACATCCAACTCTCCCGCCCCGAACCATCTTTTGGGCGGAATTGCCCTCCCCATCACACCCAACCACCCTCGATCCATGACACCCCAATCCGGCTCTGGTTTCACGCCCGTGTCACAGCCAAACTTCGGAGCTCCGCAGTCCACCAGCATGGCTAATCCAATAACACCATCTACTCAACCGCCCGCACAACAAAACCAGAGCCAAAGTGCAAGCAAAGGAAAGGATCCGTTTGCGGATCTGGTAGGATTATTCTAGTTGGTATTAATTGATAGGATTTTGTGTTTGGTTACGATTTTTTGTTGGATACCATATGGCTATCACGATTCTCAGATGATCTCTGAAGTTCATTTATACATAATCACATTGCATGACAATAAGTTACCAGCGCTATTGAGAGGTAATAAACCATATCAAAAGTGACAATATGTGATCTAATGATTACATCCGACTAAAATGGACTCAGCACTGGTGCCAAAGGAGACACTACATCGGGGGTATATGGCTGGGGCGGTGGTGTAGCAGAAGCAGGAAGTACTTCCATTTCAATCTGGAAGGAGCTGGTAAACGCAAAGCACGCGCAACCACAACCGGTGGGACAGGATTTCAATTTCTGATCTCTCCAGCACTTGAGGTGGGTGACGTGGCAGCATCGAAGGCATGCATGTGATAAGCCTGTAACGACGCGATAAGTACAATAAAAACTGCCAGAGTCGTAGACCAACGAACCTGGTACAGGTAGCCGGCAAACGCTACATCGGGTTTTCATGTGCCTCTTTCTGCATGCCACACATTGGCCATCATGCTCAGGCAGGATTTCTGCAAAACAAGATGGACACATTTGACCGATTTCTGTGAATACCCATGTGAGTCCTATAAGCAGCGGCTAGCCTGAGTTGGACTCACGAATCTGAGAACCCTGGTCAATACCATTGAGCCTCTGCACAAATACTTTTTGGACTTTCAAGTTGGCTGCCCTTCCGATATGTTTCAAGAGTTCAGCTCGTTTATGAACCAGCTTCCATCTTAACAGCACCTCAGCATACGCGATGATGTGCGCTTCATACGTAGCTCGAGTTGCGGCATCCTCCACAAAAGGAGCGTAGTAGAAGCTATGGACGCTACAAGTTCAATCACCTTCGGCACCATTAAATATTAGCTTTACTCACGATTCCACCTCTTCATCCGGATTCATCATCACTGATATCACCTTTTTCTTCTCCCTTATTGGAGACGTAGCCTTGCTACTTCCACTTCCTGTTAACGTCCATCGCTTGTTAAATCCATAACCGCCCGACCCAAAACCGATGTTCAGCTTGCTGGACATTGTAGCAGAAGGTTCCGAGCCCCAGGCCTTGAGCGGATTTGACAGCTGCTCCGTGGATCGTCCCAGCAATAAGGACGATTTCTTCTTCGGGGATTCTGGTGTTGCAACCCGACCTGCTGGTACTGGAATTGATCTTGAGCTGATATCAATCAAACTAGCACTCGCAGTCAAGGGTGTTCTAGATCCTTCCGGTGTTCCAACTGAAATGACTGTTGCAGAAGAGACAGTACGTGATCGATGTGGGTTGTTGTTGACAGCAGGTAATGTAACAGCAGAATCGCGAACAGTTGTACTAGAGTTGCTCCCTGCTCCTAAAAGCGTTTTTGGAAGCAGATTGCTAGTCCAGGAATTACGTGCGGGAGAAAAAGAGAGGCTCAATGAAGACGATGCAGCGAGTGAGGATAATCGAGACCATGGCGGAGATGCATTTCCTGATGTCTGCAAAGCTGGATCACGCAATCGTAAGCTAAAATAGTCGATACTAAACCTCGGATTGGCAGGGGGAGCTGCATGAACTGGGGCCATTGGAACGTCTTTGCGCGGTTCAAAAGGCGTTGATTTCTCTAAGCACCATATCGTTAGTAAGTTATACCGGTATTTTAAATGATCAACTCACTTGGCCTAGGGGTGATGCGGTCCACCTCAAGAAGGACAAGTGATAGCATGGCCAGCATCTGGACATCTTTTGTCTGCGAGAAGTAATCATAGCTGAACAAGAGTTATGATTACAAGACTCTTTTCAGGCAATCTGAGCGCCGACTTACAGTCCCTGCACCATCTGTTTTGCCAAGGGGTGCAAGCCCCACCGGACTACATGATGCATCCCATCCATCATTCTCCCATTCGCCCTGTCCTGTAGATATGTATCCATTTCACTCTTCTCATCCTTGGCCTCCATCATTGCCATACCCATCTCGATTGGTACAATGGGACTGAACATTCTATACAAGATTGTCCAGAATCGCTCATGGTCGTATCGCTGATGTTCTCTGGCGGTGTTTGCGTTAAAAAAACATAACTTGGCGGGATTGTCATCGGCTGTGACAGCGTAATCCCTGGCAATATTCTTGTCGAAAAGAGTAAGATATGGAAACGTCTTGATGGAAACAGATGATATGGGCCTGCTGGAGACGTGAACACTTGAGGCTCTGGTGTCCCTGGATTCCCTAGTTGAAGATCTCATCTGAATGATTTCACTTCAGATACCATTCATTTAGACAGAGGCAAAATTAGTATATACCATGGAACCCATGAAAAGTGTACCCATAAATGGGGTACTCCTCTTGAGTCTTGTTTCTGGCTCCATCAGAACACCGGAGCCATCATTCGTTAGTCGCGACAGACCTCTTAGTGCATGGGATATTGTTCCCGCCACGGATGAGAATGGCCTTATCCGAACAACGTTTCCAGAGGTACCTCGAGATCCCACTGAGGGAGATGGAGAGGCATTTCGCTTTCCTGCTCCAGCGTAACTCTTGCTCGGTACCGTCAGGAAGAAACAAACCAATTCACCTGAGAAAGAATGGGGTTAAGGTCATCCAGCCTATGGCCTTCGTCTTGACGCACCGTTTGGTCCCCAGACGCCCTGGGATCGTCTGGGTCTGGGGGTGTTCTCAAGAGAGTTCTTAACCAGGATACCACTCTCCTTTGCTGTGCCTTTGTCCTCTGCCAAATCCTCACTTTTACCAACAATACCGATTCCGACTTCTTCTGATTCATCATCCGTCGCACTTCCCTCTGACCTTATGAATCCATATCCACCCTCCTCTTCGCCTAATAAGAATCTGAGACATGGCTCAAGACAAGGTCGTCTTTGCACTCTGATGGCCTTCAGTTTTTTCAACAAGAAGGCACGGGTCTTTAGAGATATTCCGACGATCTTGTCCAAGTCAAATGATGGTAAAGATGTAAGTGGATCAGCATTTGGTTTCCAATAATCCTTCGGGAATTCAAAAGAGATGCGGATGAATGTAAGGGCGGAGTCATCTCGCCACGGTCCAAGTAAGGTGAATGTGCAAGAACGCTTCTTAGTCACGTCGGCCTGCAAAAATCCCCACTTAGAATTACCGAAGTGAGATAAATGGCTGCCACTTACCCTTTCGCAAGTCACCCTGGTGCCAAATTTTCTTCCAATCATCGCAATCCTGGTTCAATGCAGTCAGCACCAATACTATGGCCAAGCAGCCTTTGGCTGAGTGTAATAATATGAATGCCACTCACTCATCACCTAGGTTTTCTGGCCTTTCATTATCAATGAAGTCCGAATTTATGGACTGACTTGCACTTCTACGTCCACTACCTCTTTCATCGAGATCATTTACATCCACGCTTGCACCTCTCGATCTGGAGACAAGTCTGGAGACTGGACCGCTATCGCCTCCGTTACTACCACCACTAGTATCCAGCTTTTCTACTTTCACCGCGCTAAACCACCCCATTGTGTCGACTCCCAGTCCACTGACAGTCACAGTTCCCGGTTTCCCGCCAGCAAATTTACCTCTTGTCATAAAAGTAGTTGTCATCTTCGCTGCTCCAATGTGACTATGCTGTGTTGGAGTGGCCGATTCTGGTAGTCCCGACCGTATGGTGTCCATCGTTCCCCTTCTCAGCCGGTCTCCATCGCTCGGACGTCCCTCGTTGGAGTCAGGGGTTCCATGTCCGGAAACATGACGAGATGTACCAGTTGGTCCCCCAGACCTAGACCTGTTAACTCCCACCCCAGCTCGGACACCTGCTAAGATACCTCTACTAGCAGAAGGAGCAGATAATGTGGGCTGGGGCATGTGTTGGTGCTGAGGGTCGGGGGGTTTTGGAGGATCTCGGAACGTTTCATTCTTTGCGCCTCGTCGAGGAACATGTACTTTGATTGGCGCTCCTGGCACAAATGCAGCTGCCTGAAATAATCTTTACTAAGAGAGGATGTGATATATCGTTGTAGAGCATCCTCACCTTCATGACACTTGCATCAATAGGCCAGAGTCTCAAGGTACGGTCTTTTGACCAAGTGACCAATTGGAACTCCCGATCGTCTAATCAAATAGAATGTGAGCTTTTGGAGCTCTAAGGGATCTGCTGACCTCACCGTTGGAAGGGTCATCACCCCCTTTCGTCCGCCAAACATACTCCTTCACGACATCCGTATGCCCTTCAGCTTTGTAAATGGGAATGTTGGGTTGCTCTGGGCAATACATCTCGAGAGTGTTGGCTCCCCTCTGCGGTAGGCTGAGTATTCCGTGGCCAAAGGGCAAATGTCTGGCCCTCCAGACAGGGTATTTCGTATGTATCACAGCTCGAGCGGTGTGTACTGTATCATCCGGCAAGACGCGGTCAAGAGGAGAATGAGGTACCCGCGAGAATTCATCAATCTTCCAGAATTTGATGGTTTTGTCCAGTGAACACGTAACAATCTCATTGCGATACTTGCGCGACCAGTCAATCCCGTAAATCTTTGCTCCAGCATGGGCATGGATGGTTGTTAGGGGTACAGAACCTTTCTAAATCGATACTTATGAATACAAGTAAGCGGCAGGACAATGAAGAGTCAACTCACCCTATCATCCCAGATGAGTACTTTGTCATCATGCGAGGATGCTAGCATATGTCTATCCTGGCCTAAAAGTGGCTGGTGTCAGTCGGTTTATCGACATGCCCTGGCTTTGTTGGCACTTACGGTTCCACTTAACCTGTGTTGCGGGTGCTAGAAGAACGTGTCAGGACTCTTGTAAGGCTTTCAAGCTGAAAAGTATGCACCATCCCATGCTGAAAGACCAAATATCGGTCTGTCTCCGGCTCTCAAGTCCCAAGCCCAAATCCAAGAATCGATTCCGCAACTTGCGATGATCTGTGTCGAAATGGTATGAACGGATCATGGGAACAAGAGCAGACACGTACATCAGGTTCAAATGAGGACCAATTCACATCTGTAATTGCTCGGTAGTGAGCATTCAATATCCGGGTGATTGATGTTTGACCAGAGAGATAAAGGTCCCATATGAGAAGCTTTTGGCTAGAAGTGGACACGATGAGATTCGCTCGTGCAGGATGAGGGTTCCATTGAACATCTGCAACTTCCCAAGTTCCACCTTGTGGGAGAAATCTGGGCGTTTCATATGGATGTTCAAGGTCAATGATGAATAAGCCCTTGCGCCTGAGCAATGGAGATGTATGTCAGCGTGAGTTGAGCGATATAAATAGAATACCCTCACGCGCCCAATACAATATCACGATTGGCAGGACTGATACTCATCTGTCATAAAGCTTTCAGCTCAAGAGAAAACACCTGGGGTAATCAAGTCGCTCACGTTTCCTACTGGCTGGTTGACCTCAATCCGTAAACGCTGGTAGAACGTTCCGTGATAGGAGCTTGCCGACTCCATTCCTGATTCTGAACCATCTCTATCGGAAGGGGGAGATGCGACTATGGGAGAAAGAGGAAGACTGCCACGCCGTTCAGTCAATCTTGCCAAAGACGGAGGATGTATCGAGGTCAGCGGAAGGGATTGCGCAATGATAGGCGCAGAAGGGCTACTGTTCCCAAAACGGTAGGAACCATCGGGCCCAGTATTCGACGAATTCGAGTTCATCTTTATGTCATTAACGGCTTCTCTGGAAACCCGAGGACTGTCTTAGGATCAGTCGAAATGGGAATTAAAGTACAACATTTGTTCATGTTTAAACAGTCGACTCTTTTGGCGGTTATCACCGCGCTACTGCTATTGCGTAAAGTACCCCGCAAGAATTTGATAATTAAATTTCTCCGAACCTATCAGACATTCAGTTGTTCAAAACCTGTCGCCTAATCTGACCCTCTCCAACTATTGAATCTATCTAAACCGCAGCCAATTCAATAGCGCGCTTCAATCAGAAAGCGGAAAAACAATGTGGCAATACTGATCTTCATCCCTTCTTCTAGGCGCTGGTGTGATAATGAACCGATTTCTTCCGTTGCTCAACTGTGCATTTGATCACTCGATGCTTGACTCATCAAGGTCAATCACGTGCGTCGCAGGAACCTGATCATATAAGCTGTGTTCCCTTGAGGCATTTTTGTTAGCAAAGCACATCTCATATCTCTCCCCGCTGTCATCCAAAATGCCCTCAGAAACTAAGACTATATCAATTACCCTCAATGATCTCGCGAAGGTTCGTTCATCGAGATATAACTAGAGAACATCTGACTTGGTATTCTGCTAGATGATTGATGTGTCGTTGCTGCATCCGACCATGACAGATGCCGATGTCATCAAAGGACTTGAGCAAACCATTAAGTTTGTGTCTTGTTTCAGTTCTTCGATCAACGAGGTGCTCATTTTGTCTTCAGATATAACACAGCAACAGCATGCGTCAAGCCAGCTTCTATTCCACTTGCATTGAAGTACCTGTCCCCTTTCACAACTACTTCTCCCAAGATATGTCCGGTTATTGGATTCCCTCACGGCTCATCCACTACAACAACCAAAGTCAACGAGGCGACTGAATGCCTTAGGCTAATCCATGAAAGTGCACCTCGACAAGATGACGTCAAGCATGAGATTGACATGGTCATCAATATTGGCAAGGCCCTTGGCGGTGACTGGGAGTACGTCGAGAATGAGATCCGTGCTATCAACGATGCCGTGATTCAGGAAGGTGGCATATTGAAAGTTATATTCGAGGTGGGTCCTTGTGACGTCGTAATGATACAAAGTCTAATAAAAATTTCAATCAGAATGATTATCTCCAAGACTCGCATATTATCAAGTTGACCCAAATCTGCGCATCGGTCGGTGTTGCCTTTATCAAAACATCCACAGGTTATGGATTTGTCAAGCTTCCGGATGGTAACTACAATTATAAGGGAGCTACTCTCCGCCATCTGAAAATCATGCGCGAACAGTAAGCTTCGTCCTTCGTTCATAAAATACATGAGTCTTAGAACTGTCTTGAAGTGCTCCACCGAGTCTACAAATCAAGGCTGCAGGAGGCGTTAGGACATTGGATGACCTTCTCCGAGTTCGCGCTATCGGGGTCACCAGAGTTGGAGCAACCGCTGGACCAGTCATGTTAGAAGATGCACAGAAGCGTGGGATCAATAACGATAAGCCTATCGAAGTTCAAGTTACATTTGAGGACGGAAAGGAGTTGGGCGGTGGATATTAATGATTCTGCGTAGGCGATCCTGTTTGTAATGTAGTATACTGAATTTGGTCGGCTAGTAACCCTATGCCTACATGTTGTGCAACCATGCTCGCATTGAAAAGCGTGGCTCTTGCATCTATCAACATGTCTGAGAACGTTGTAGGTCGCGGGGCACCTTGACAGTAGTGAAGTGAAACCGGGCTTTATGGGCATGATGATATCGGAAACATCATTTGTAAGCTGCCACGACCTCGCTCAATCGAAACAATAGATGGTATGCCATTAACTATAGAACCATGGTGAAAGACATTGTCCGACCCACTCTGGGTTGTCAATATCAAGATGTGATAACTGGCAGAATATTATGTCTAAGCTGGTATCAACGGGAAAAAGTCTAAGAGTAGGAGAAATTTCATCGCCACTCGCAAGAACCATATTTAGTAAACCATAATCACGCCTTCAACGCTTTAAATCCCTCATGGATGCCACCGAAAATCTTCTCCATTCTGAGCTTCCTCTCTTCCTCATACTCATCCAATTCCCAGAATCCGGGTACTTCGTTATCAGTTTTCCATTCACCGCGGAACATGTCCGACATTCGGTTCTTAACGGCGTCCTTGTTGCTCTTGCTTGCACCTTGGGACGAGAAACGAAGATTTTGAATGCGGAACCATCGACGACGGTCTCTGCTACCAAACCCGCTGCCAACGAATGCAACATTCGGAGGTACAGTGATGCGACCGATCTTGAAGCAACTAGTATAGATAAACCATCATTAGAAACCATTACCTCAGAGTGGGGACGAACAGTACTAACTAGGTTGATATTGCGACACAGTGGAGTACCGCATTCTCCGGCACCACAGACTTGTTGTCAAGTTTAGGAATCGTGAAGAACCTCTTATCTTCAACTGAGACTTGTGGAAGGAGAGATGGAGAAGAGGGAGTTGTGAGGCTGGGAAGACCATTTTCGACTGACTGGACAGGGACACCATCGTTGGCGTTAGGTTTCGAGGATGACTTTCCTTTCTTCTTGGGGAATGAGACAAAATAGTGGACGAGGAACATCTGATACCAGAAGAGATTAGTTCTGAGCAGGGAGAACCCAACATGATCACTAACCCATTTCTCCTCCCAACTTCCAATCACAGTACGGACCTCAAACTCGGTATTATAAGGGATCTCACGCACGAATTGGTAGTGGGCACCACCCCTAAAAAGATGATGTAAGTTGAGCTAACCGTGAAACATAGGGATGAGAACTTACAATGCCATCCAGACCCCATCACCGAAAATAGCGGGGAAAACATTGACTGCGCACTTCATTCTAGCAGCATCAAGATTCTTTGCATAACAAGAGTTGCTGAGGTGCGCATTATAATCGCAGTCATCAAGTCCTGTAGTCGAGTCAGCGAGACGGAGCCAAGCATCAAACACACGGTCTACGCACCTGCGAAGCACTTGTGTACCTCGACAACCTCGAAAGGAGATTTCCCAACTAGGGATTTATTCCCGAGCCATGCTCTCTTCGCAGGCAAGGTACGCGCATTACGGAATGAATCCCACCTAATGGCAAAGACCGGCTTCCACACGCGCCCTTCAATCATGTGAAGTCGAAAATCAAACGTTTAGACGAATTGAGTGATCGGCTAAAATGAACAAGGTACGCACAGTGCCAAACGCCAGGCCAACTTCTTCGATTGAGGAAGAACACTAGGAGGATAAGTAGCTTGATGGGCCGAGGGATGAAAGGGAAGAGAGAAGCATCGGAGGGACCAATTAGGGCATAGAGTAACGCTTTGACACGCTCCACAGGAGTCTTTGCTTTAACAACCGCTGTTGATGACATGGCAGAGTAGATCAACTGCAGAAATATTGGGCTGCAAAGAGTATAATAGTATTGGTCAGCGATAGAATATCAATGTAAAGATGCAACGCGTCAGAGACACCGGGTATCAGCTGCAAAAG
>WSTZ01000036.1:13810-25483 GCA_019632295.1 Tulasnella sp. 418 | reverse complement strand
AACCGAAGAGCGTGCTTTTGAGGTTGAAAATCAAAGTCCAAATTGCAACAGCGAACTGGCGTGCGAAGTACGTTTGGGAACCCCGGCCACTCGGCCATCGGCACCGTACTTTACCGATTACCGGTCATGATTTCCCCCAACGCAGCAACGATGCTTTCTCAGCAATCAGTAGTTATATAAGTGTTCCTTATCTGCTGCGATAAAAGCGGAGAGGTATATATACCCCCCTTGATCATGACATCTCACTTTCCGCAGTACCTCAATGTCTGTCTCTTTCAGGGCCAGAACTTTGAACATTGATCTTTTGATGCACTTACATAACATGGAACATCCCCGTCTTTTGTTTTTTTCTCTTCCTGATCTACTTCTGCAATGATTTACGGCAGTACGGCATGTAGTCATTGAGAGCCACTCAGTCTTGGTATTACTCGGCCAGCCTGTTCAATTGATTCCCCACATGTGTCTGAGATGCCGCTCTTTGGGATGACGCGTTGTTTCTTCAAAGAATAAGCTCAATCGGGATTCAAACACGTAGTCGATCTTCTTGCTCCGCCGCAGGCGAATCATATGCCTTGCAGGTGACTCCTTTCGCCATTTTGGGCGCTCATCGAAGCAAAGAGAACATTCAGGGGCGAGGAACCAGCGTCTCCACTGCGGGACTACTCTGTTTTCCCTGCCAAGCGGAGTTTCATAACGAAATATTTGAAAGGCCATTCGAGGTCGAGCATCTCGCTTTATCCACCAACTTGCCTCTGATGAGTACTGACAATCCGGAGGGTGATCGTGAACGACAAGATGCGGCCCAAGTCCCAAAGAGAGGTTTTTGGTCCAGGCTCTATCGTCCCGATCCAGCTCCTGAAGACTTTGCTCAAGGCAGAACTATCCCTCAAAGCACGGCATCGTGAGTTCTAAGAGTGGTGATTTTTATCATCTCATGTCAATGGATGATGTTTCAGTTTTCCAAACCGACTTCTTTATCATTGGTTGACATCGCTGCTCAAGGTCGGGTATACTCGCCCCTTAGAAAAAGGAGACTTATGGGTGTTGGACGACCCAAGGCTCACATCGAGCAATGCTGATCGGTGAGTTTCATCATGTTCGCTTTCACTTCGACGTGACCAGGTTTCCAACATGTCTGTTCCAGACTCGAACGAGCATTCTACACACGATGTCCGCCCGAGAAACGACCTGCCTTTCTTCGCGATGAGCCTTCCCCCAATCCCAATAACCAAGCGAAAGAAAAGAATGTCCAGTCCGAGAAGAGCGATCTTGAGACGGCAGAATCTGCTACTATCGATGGCCAATCACCCAACGCCTCAGATTCAGCCTCCCCTGAATACGATGAATCCCTCCTATGGGCTGCCAACCAGGTTGTTTTCAAGGAATACTGGACTGCAGGAGGTCTTCAGCTCGTGGCAGGTACGAGACATCCCTATTCCTAGGCAGGGAGGCACTTATCTCACTGTATCCAATCATTCTCCAGATGTCATAACTGCTTGTATCCCACTATTGACGCGTGAACTCCTTGAGTTCCTAACAAACTCCTATTACCATGCTCGACTCCCTACGTTATTCCCCTCTGCTCCTTCAATCGGTGTGGGATTCGGATGGGCGTTTGGCATCTTCGCACTTCAGTGCGTGAGTAGCATGTGTACCAATCATGCATTGAGTAAGAGTATGTCGGCAGGCATGGTAGTTAGAAGTTCGGTAAGTACATCGTCACGAACTATGTATACGTGTCCTGCTCACATCATTGTATCCTCAGGTCACTGGGCTAATTTTTAGGAAGGCCCTTCGCTTGAGCAACCGTGCCAGAGTTGTCCATACACCAGGCAAAATCACTACGATGATTAGTGCAGATGCCCCAAGGCTTGAAGCAGCTGCACAATATGGTCATTAGTAAGTTGGAATCTCGAGAAACTCCTTCGATTGACTTACAGCTTGCCAAAGCCTCTGGGTCGGGCTTATTCAGTTGATCCTGGGCATTGGGCTGTTGATCTCTACTCTTGGCTACTCTGCATTGGTCGGTGTCGGAGTAAGTCCCATAGTTCAAGAACGTACAATAAGCTACTGCTTACCACTATTCCGCTAGGTTATATTCTTCTCCTTCCCTATTCAAGGGCTCATGGTCCTTGTTATGTACCAACAAAGAACAAAGGCCACTGCTGTTATGGACAAGCGAGTTAGGCTTCTGCAGGAGGTATGTCTCTTTGACTTCCGGGCCGACATGGTCTCATGCCAACGATCTTCAGGTTTTGAATGGAATCCGTGTTATCAAAGTGCGTGTTCACTCAATATAGTCATCGTTCATGCCTAATAGGCAAATCCAACTTCTAGGTGTTTGCATGGGAGAACTTCTTCGCTCAGAAGATTAACATCTTCCGTCGATCAGAACTGAAACACATCAGAAAATTGTCGATTGCTCTCTCGGGATTGTTCAGCTCGGTCACGGTGGCACCTGTCATGGCTGCCATCCTGAGTTTCGTAAGTTCTCTCTCCAAGAACCGACTGTCGCGGTGACTTATAAACCATGAACTCAAACAGATTGTCTATTCGTAAGTCGTGTCCCATGCAGCGTAATCAATGGTCGGAAATCTGAGATTCTGTATCCATCACGTCAACAGCCTCACTGGCCATTCCCTTGATCCTCCGGTCATCTTCGCATCTCTTCAATATTTCAACGTACGTCCCATGATTTTTACATTCGCACACGATAACCTAACAGACCTCTCAAACAGATCATTCGAATTCCATTGATCCTCATTCCATTCGTGCTTGGCGCCGTCGGTGATGCAGTAGTAGCAGCCAAACGCATCACCCCGTTCCTTCTCGCTGAGGAGTTATTGGAACCTTATACCATTGATCCCAATAGCTCATGGGCAGTAGATGCTGAAGGTGACTTCACTTGGGAGAGTCTGACTGCTACTGAGGAGGCAAAGAAAGAAACCGAAAAGAATGAGAAGGACGGGAAGGAGAAAGAGGCAAAGGAAAAGAACAAGAAGAAAGGAAAAAATAAGGACGGGAAGAAAGGCGAAGACAAAAATGGGACGAAGGAGGAGAAAAAAGAGGATGAAGAGGTCACTGAACCCGACAAGCCGCCCTTTGAATTAAAAAACCTGCAGTTCCGAGTTGCCAAGTAAGCGTCACATTGAATTGACATGTTCGCTCATTCATTCTCCCTACTTTATTGTAATTCGTTACAGAGGAGCATTCGCTGCTATCGTCGGAAAAGTAGGTAGTGGTAAAAGCTCCATCGCTCAGGTCAGTTCGTGTACAGTTTTATGAAGAAAGTCACCTCAAACTTGTATGCCTCCACCCTTAGGCACTTATCGGAGGTAAGTTAAGTATACCAATATCTGTCAAACTCCTAGCTTATATCATCCCAACGCAGAAATGCGAAGAACCAGGGGTCAAACAACCTTCTCAGGGACCGTCGCGTATCTGCCGCAGACACCATGGATCATGAATGCAACTCTCAGGGAGAACATCTTGTTCGGGTATGATTATGATGCAAATCGATATCAAGAAGTCATCACGGCTTGTCAACTCGGACCTGATATTGCTATATTACCCCATGGAGACGGCACGGAAATCGGAGAGAAGGGCATTTCGTTGTCCGGTGGTACCAAGGTCGGTTGTACTGACATCAAAACACTTGCTAAATATATACTGATCTCCATCTGATAGGCTCGCGTGTCGTTGGCAAGGGCCGCATATTCGTATTGCGATGCCGTTATTCTCGACGATACATTGAGTGCCGTTGATGCTCACGTGGGAAAAGCGATCCTAGAGGAGTGTCTTCTCACTGGACCACTGAGCAACCGGACAAGGATACTGGTCACTCATGCGCTGCATGTTCTACCCCATGTGGATATGGTGTTTGTTGTCGATGAAGGGAAGATTACCGAGCAAGGTCCCTACAAAGTACCGTATTTCCTGTTTAGAGTGCTGACCCAAATGCTAACTCTCATTCGTGATAGGAATTATTGACTCACGGAGGTGCTTTCTCAAGACTCATCGAGGAATTTGGCAATGAACGACAGGAAACTGTTGACAAAGAAACTGGTGAAGCTAGTCCTAAAAAGCAAGTTGGAGATACTGCGGTCGAAAAAGATATCAAAGAAAACAAGGGGATTATGCAAGAGGAGGAGCGCAACACTGGTGCAGTCAAGGGAGAGATATACAAGAAATACCTTGTCGCTGCCGGTGGGATTAGTTGGGCGCCAGTATTTTTATTTCTTCTGGTGGTTAACGAAGCTGCCAATGGTAAGGCCTCCTAGTTGCTCCTAAGATACGACTTTCCTCATGAATTGATTCAACTCAGTGGCAACCAATCTTTTCCTTGGATTCTGGACAAGTAGGAAGATCTCCCAATTCGAGAACAAGGATTACATGGGTGTATATGCTGGCTTAGGAGCGGGCAACGCTTTTGCTACATTCTGTGCAGCCTACTGTTTCTGGTACGCAAGACCTAACCGTTCTTCACATACGAATATTGACTGCATGGACATCCGACAGTATTGCTGGTCTTCGGGCGAGTTATCATTTGCACTCCAAAGCATTCCAGTCGGTTTTGAAGTCACCCACATCCTTCTTCGACACTTCGCCCACAGGGAGAATTGTTGCACGATTTTCGAGGGATACCGAAGTCCTAGACTCGGAACTCGCCCTTGGGTTCTTTTCTGTGAGTAGCCTTTAAGAATCCGGGTGATTTATGGAAGTCAGCTGACTCTGAATGTCCATAGCTAACCTTGACGTTCTTTTCTATATTCGGCATTGCTGGCTTGATCTTCTACACGTTTCCCTATTTGGGTATACTTTTCCTCCCTTTGGGCATACTATATTACATCACAGCGCTTTATTATCGGTGAGTATTGTGTCATGCAGAGTATCAAGAACTCTCACTCAATGTCATGAATACAGACGTACAAGTGTTGAGACAAAACGTCTCGACTCTCTTCTCAGGTCTACCCTTTTTGCTGTATACTCCGAGGCTCTCAGTGGGCTTGCAACCCTCCGAGCATCGCGCCGCGAGGTATGAGATTGAACCATATTGCTAAAGCCACGCACTGACTATTAGACTTGATCACAAGGCTGCCTTTACCCAGACCGTTGAGCAAGCTGTAGACCATCAGAACAGAGCGCACATTATCAACGTTATTCTCCGCTCCTGGCTCGGGGTGCGTCTTGACGCCTTCGGAAACTTGCTCATCTTGGGCATAGCGCTCTTCGCTGTAGGGTTACGCAAGGACGTTGATCCAAGCAAAGTTGGTGTTGTTCTGAGCTACTCACTGGCGATCACATGGAATTTCTCCGAGCTGGTCAATCAATACGCTACCTTGGAGCAGAACATGAACTGTGTGGAGAGAGTAATGTATTACGCAGACGAGCTGCCAGCGGAGAAGATCAAACGGAACACGTCAGATCCTGCTATCTCTCAAGGAGATCCGAAATGGCCATCGGCGGGGAAAGTCGTGTTCAAGGACGTCAAAATGCGATACCGGGAAGGCTTGCCAATGGTCCTTAAAGGAGCGAGCTTTGAAGTCAAGGCAGGAGAGAAAGTCGGAGTCGTCGGTCGAACCGGAGCTGGCAAGAGTTCACTTCTTCAGATATTGCTTCGGATAGTTGAGATAGAAGAGGGTGCGGTAGAGATTGACGGTGTCGACATACGAGACGTGGAACTCGAGACACTGAGGCGAAACATTGCGGTGATACCTCAGGACGTCAAGCTCTTGTGAGTTTAAATTTCGCTTTTAGCTCCTTGTTCCTGTAACTGAATTAACTGAATGTACACAGCCAAGGAACCCTTAGAGACAACCTCGATCCTTTGAAGACTATGACGGATGCGGATCTGATTGCTGCACTCCGTCTAGCTTCTTTGGTAAGCTCAGACACGTCCCACACCACCACCGAGGCACTGCCAATTGCTGGAACCTCCCAAATACCCTCCTCGGAGAAGATCTCAGTTGACAAGTTCACCCTGGAAACAGAAGTGGAAAGCGAGGGTTCTAATTTCAGCGCTGGGGAGGGTCAACTCATTGCATTGAGCCGAGCTCTTGCGAAAGGGTCCAAGATCGTACTACTGGTCAGTGATGGCTATATATATTCAAGATTGCGTACATACTGATTAGATATATCAGGACGAGGCGACTTCTAGTGTGGATGTGGAAACCGATTCTCGAATTCAGTCCATTCTTGCATCGTCTTCAAGTACACTTCTCACCATTGCCCATCGTCTGAACACTGTGGCGTTCTATGATAGGATATTGGTCGTGGACAAGGGCCTCATCTGTGAATTTGATGAGCCTCTGGCCTTGTTTGATCGAGGCCCGTGGAACGAGGAGAAACCCGGTGGATCGCTGTTTAGGAACCTGTGCGATGAAGCTGGTTTGACTAGGGACGATATCGTGAAAATCAGAAATAGGTTGAGAAGCTAACATCGCAATTATTCGAGCACGTGTATTCGAATCCTAGAGTAGGGTAGTTTTATTTATTCGGGTTCTTGTAATACACTGCGCGCTCAGCAATAAGGGAAAAATCAGATAGTGGGGGCAGGGTCCGAGAGGAGAGTACAGGAAATAAGCAACGACAAAAACTAAGCAATCAGTATCATCAAGACCTACGCGAAAACCGCGGAACAGATCATGACTGTCTAGAGAAATGGAAGGCAGCACAGATGCCTCTCAATATGTACAGTTTGTAATCCAACCGAGGGGGCAATACCCGATGCGGCGTTGAGAAATTTCGGAGAGTAAAGAGACGGGATTCTAGAGTGGGGAGGTGATAGAGAAAAAAAAAACTAGGAATGAAATAGAGTTAATGAAACATAGCGGTGTTCTTAATCTTTTCAGGGTTGCAAAGTCGTTATGATGCTTCTGAATAAAACGAAGAAACTCAATATGGTGAGCAACAAGACATGAGCGAGACACTTACGGGTATGGTAGCCCACGGTTTCCGGTATGGAAAAGGGATCAACAACACCTTCGGCACTCGTACCGTACGCCTGCGATCCATCATCCACGCTTACGCCGAATCCAAAGCCGTCACTGAATCCTACTAGAGGATCGGCGTATGCGGACGAATCCACCTCGAGACCTGTAGCATTTGCTTCCGCGGTTCCTCCGTTGACCTCGTTTTCGGCTTCTTGCAATTCTTCTTCACCTGTCACCGCTACACCCTCGCTATTGACATCCCCTGGCGCTCCTTCCGAACCGTTGGCTAAGTTTTCGCCGTAAATAGCCTGGTTGAGTGTAGACAGAGTCTGCTGGGGACTGAAGCTATTGACTGAGACGGCTATGGAGGGATCGTATTGAGCCGGTTGGTGTTCGTACGCTGCAGGAGAGGAACCAGAGCCGGCCGGTGTATTGGCGTTAGAGGATACCGTACCCTCTTCTCCATGATCTTCATGTTCGGCTCCCGCACCCATCGAACTCAATTGCTGGTCATGAGTTACATTAGTACCGCCCATTCCTGCAGCAATTTCCGCAGCAGTGAGAAATCTACCGCCAGGGCCTCGGGGACGTCTCATAGCATGTTTGTGTCTAGATTCATGGAGATAAGGCTTATGGATAGATGCAATATTAGCACGGATCGATCAAGGAAGATGTGCGGACGAACCTTGCGTTGACGGCTTAGTCTATGTAATTCTTCCAACCTCTGCCTCGCAATGCGCCGTTTGAGGATTCTGTGGTATTGTTTGGCATTCACGTATAGCGGCTCCTCGTCGATGGCCTCGCCGTCTGCAAAGGGCTGTTGTCCTTCATCATTTGGAGGCGCGTTTTGTTCCTGTGGGTGCACCTGTTCGTCTAACGGATGCCCTGGGCCATCGAGATGCTGAGCGCCGTCAGAAGGCTGTTGAACATGAGATTCCGCTGATTGTTGATGAAGCTGAGCAAATGGGTTTGGCAGCTGCTGTTCAAGGAACTGTTGAGCACTGTATGCACCAGATTCGTCGGTGGACTGGTCAGGTTGAGGATACCTTCCATCAAAGGCCGGATAAGTTGGCGGAGCAAGTGATTGTGGGTAGTCTAGAAAGCAATAAACCACATGTTGACCACACCGCTGCAATGATGCACACGCGTCACTCACTATGGTAGAGGATGCCTATGTTGTAAGGCGTGTTTGTTGCACCGTATTCGTCCATTGATTGGCTGAAGGGGTCTCACCGCTGATGATTGGTCGCCGAGCATCACAATCTCGTCAATATATTGTCATTCCGCTCTCACTTTCAAACTCAGACCTCTCACGTGATGTTGGCTATTTCGCGTTAGTTAGGCGACGCCTTAAGCCGACGGGCTGTGACATCGAACATTTCATGCTAATTGTGACATTTATTTCCTCTTCCATACACAAAGTCTCTCCCTTCCTTCTCGGCCAGGGGCAAATTTCGATGGCGCCTCATTCTGAATCAATTCCCAAGCGTCTTCACCAGCTTTGTTGAGGGAACCTTGCTCAAGTTCGACGCTTATGGAGAACGGAGGACCAGTATTTCGGGGCCCATCAATGGGGAAGACTAATGCCACCAAATATCCGCCAGGACGAATGATCTTAGTCATCCGCTTTCCCCAAGTTTCTCGCAGTTCAGGGGGAATAGCACAGAAGAAGCTGTAATTTTTATTAGGGTTAGTGTTCTTATGCAGATCATCAATCACTCACGTGTAGTCGTACACCAATGAAAAACCATCATCTGGCACGTCAAACTTGAAGAAATCTTGAACATGATATGATAGGTTCCCAGCGAGTTTGTGGTTTGGATCCGAAAGCATTGGAAGAGACTGGGCCCATCTGCAAGTGTTGCATAAGTCACTTGCAAGCATGATCAGTCCCGAAAAAGACACGCACAAGTTGGCCACTTCAATCGCAGTTGGGGAGAGGTCGGAGCCCCACGTTTTGAAGCCGAGTGAGGCGAGATATGCGGCATCGTACCCCTGATAATCGGTGAGACTCCATAATCAACGGATGAGACACTAACTTACTCGTCCGCAACCAGGAACAAGCGCTCGTGCTGGCTTTTCAGCCGTAGCAGCATTCAACAAGCTAGCTGTGATATCTTTTCCTCTGGAGCTCTGCATAAACTCCTTCAAGCCAGGTTGAGGCTCTCCGTCTCCAAGATCCCAAGGCGTCACGCTCTTCTCCCTAGAAGGTAGCAAAGAGGTCAGATCCAGCCGAAACACGCTATCAAACGCTCAATACCCACCACAACACATCCCAAGCGGGTTGATTACCATGATCCCTTACAATCTCTCGGAAGACCTTGACTTGTGTATCTCTCAGTTCATCGTCGGCGATGAAGACGTTTTTGACGGGGTCAACGATCATCGGTTTTGAGTAGCAGCTGTAAGACAAAGAGTACAAGCGCAGCAGACGTGGATGCTAGCTCAACCAACTTCACATCAAACTATTTATACTTCAAGGACGAGGTATAACTCCACATCTTGAGACCGCCCAGACGTCGGAGTGGGTAGTAAATGGTGACGCGGCATGAAGCTGCCCTATCTCTAAGGAGGGTCCGGAAAACAAAACTGCGCTTGCGGCCCATCGCGTACCGGGATTCCCACATATCTACTACGGAGAGCGGTGATCAGTACCAAAGTTGTCTATATCTATCACTCAAAATCGTCCTGCTATTGAGTCCAACATTCCCCACACGGGGCGAATAATACCGTGTAGCCATCCGAAATTGTTTCCTTAGGCGATTTCGGACATTTTTGGTTAATAAATATCAAGAATCCACATGCTCTGCATCAAGCTACGCAATAGTTGAACGAATGAGACCAGTGAAGAACACCTCGAAGGTTCAAGGAAGTGTAATGCTCCCAATACTAACCAAGTCCCCGACCACTTCCCATAAATTGATAGATCCGCTGTCCCAAACTAAATTGATTAGTCCACCTGTGTTTTTTTTGCCTGGGGCGAAGGAAGGATCACTAGCTTATTGGTTTGTAAGATCATTTTATCAATCTGCGCGGCTTCTTCAGCGGAGATTGTCCAATACTAGTACATTTCAATGCAGACATATGCTGAAAGTTGATGCAAACGCGCCAGTACTGAGTAAACGATATCTTCATCTTCAGAACTGAATTGCTGATCCAAGGTCTCTTATAACTTCTCCCCGCTAATGAGACTGCTTCTCTGTCTCATGCAGAAGTTGGCCTCCTTGCATGGCTACCGAACTGAAAAACAAGCTCAGAAGAAAGCGAAGACCCATGTACAGGATCCGCACCCGATATCCAGGTTATTCAGCATGAGAACATGCGATTTTAGATAAAATCTCCTTGTGGGAGAAGCGACCTTAGGCTACATGCAGAGTTGAACGAAGTAAATTATTGCAAAATAGAAAGTTGGCTAAGTGGTTGACAACCGTGTGCGTAGGGCAGCTAGTGATGCGACTTAGGAGAGGAGCGCAGTCAAGCCCATAGAGTCAGCCAATTCCTTGGTGATGCCCAAGAATTGAGCAAGGAAGTTGAAGACGCCAGGGAGAAGCGCCTTCACGAGTTCGACGATGAAGCCGAGGTTTGAACTGATACCCAAGACATCGATCAGCACATGCGGTCCACTGTGTTCAGGAAATGATTGACTTACACAACCTCAAGAACTGCTTCCTGGATATCGGGAACTTTGTGCACGAAACTGAGAACAGGCTTGAGGATAACTCCAAGGAGCTAAGGTGCCGAAGGCGGTTAGCCTATCATCGTAAGATAGAAAGAAGAGATGCGTACTGTGATCACAAGTGACAAAATACGAGCGACATCTTTGTCGGTGACCTCGACACCGACGTGAATAGCATCTAAGACCGCTGTAGCCGCTCCCACATCAATTTCCGGGAGCTTGCCCTCTTTGAGCATTTTCAAATTGGTGACACCGGCATGGATAACCAATGTGTACTCCTTGAGCAGAGGTTTGAGCTCATTGACATCGAAGTTGGTAAACGACATCACTTGTTCTACGGTTGACATGATAAGCTTTGATAGGGCTATCCAAGAGCGATATACTCACCGCACTTGGCATTTATTGGCTCCATTTTACCATAGACGTCTGCCAATACCATAGCCACAGAATGTTGAACGGAAGGCGTCGCGGGGACGACATCACGACGGTCAGTACCAGTGACGTCAACCTTAATGTCCCCAGTCTTGATGATATTAGACTCGCTATGTGGAAGGGGTGCTGCAACCACGGATGATACACCGAGGAAGAAGAGAGCAGCAGCAGAGAAGAGTTTTGCAGAAAACATGGCGTTTTAGAAACGAGTGTGGTCTTTGTAAAAAGAGAGTGAGTAGAGCTGAGAGCTGAGATGAGAGAGGAAGCGAAGGAACGCTAATGATTTGAGAGGAGGACAACTTACAGAGACTTTATACCCTTCTGAATGGGTTCCGCATAAAGGCTTCTTAGAGCACTCAACGTCATTGCATTGAAAAAAAAGGTTGAAACCTGTTCTGATGGCCAAGTTGGCCAATTAATGAGTGGGGAAGAGGGTCGGATAGCCATATTTGGTAGTCCTTCACCCTTCTCGGTGGCCTAATGAATATATGATTAATCACAGAATTCCGGCATTCTCGTCAAAGAAGAAAGGATGGCGTTCTCTCTAATCACTGAACTGGCTATAAGAAGATTGTTTCAATCAGCAACAAAGGATTAAACGTGACGCAAGGGGTTCAACGATGGAACCGACGG